>ML781507.1:785728-808440 GCA_009831015.1 Picea engelmannii
GGGGTGGGGGGTTTCCCTCTTTCCTCACTTTATTTCAGTGTATATTTTGTATTTGGGTACCTAACATGGCCTCGTTGTTGAGACCCATTCTTTATTTTCACCATAGTGATGTTCAGGGGGGGTGTTGGAGTTACTTCACACACACCTAGGATTTCTTTTTCCTAAGGTTTTTCCTTGTTTATTAGTCATAATTAGTCATTATCCAATCTCCTATAGTTTAGGGGAGAATATTATATTTCAGTTGACACTTCAGTTTGACTAGTTGAGTTGAGTTTATATGTTGCATTGGTTTTGTCACCATGCAACATTAGGATCGTCACCAATTCACTTGCCTTGGGATCATCACTAGACTAGAACATTACCCTTGATTCCTTGATCCACTCCTCACTACTCTCTGTTCAGTCAGTTAAATGAAGACTAGTTGACTAGTTAACTCAGCTAGATGGTAGTTAACTCCCATAACTACTCTGCTGCTCTACTAGAGGTTGCCCCCTCGAAGAGGCCCATGAACATTGCTTTCTAAATCAAAGTGCTATTTCTGTTGTTGTTCTTATATCATTTCTATGTTATTGTGGAGATTATGCTGGTTATATTATTGTTATTCTGCCATTTCTAGCATTTTATTTTTGTTCTGCATACTTTTTATATCTAGTATATTACAAGTGGTATCAGAGCACTTTCCTTGGCAGAAATTGTGGGAATTTGTTTTCAAGGTAGAGACGTATTCCGGCATCTTTAAGCCACAGAGATCTATCATTACGTGCATAAACCCGTGGTTGAGGGATTCATACACACATGAAATAAAAGTGGTTCTTAAGTGCACATCTGTTGGCCACCCTTGTAAACCTTGTCGGTACCCCTTCGAGTGGTAGTGCATCCGAAAACACCTATGTATGGATCGGCCTAGATTTTCTGAAGCCCTCTTTAGATAAACCAATCAGTCGCCTGAGTGCTCTAGTGCCACCGAGAACAAAACTCAGGAAGATACTCTCTAGTACCTGGGTAGTCGGGTAATACGGCTAAGGGTACGGTCTATCCTCCTTATTTAGTGCCCTGAGATATTGGGCTGAGTACTATTGTTGGACCCCGCATGTATATCAGAGAGATATAGCATAGGGAAAACCCTTATCTGTAGAACCCTTGAATACCTAACCCTTGGGGGACAGAAACATAAACAAATTAAAACAGACAAGATCTGTTGTCGCGCAACTGTGTTCGGGTTGTCAAATCACTACACTTCTCTTACTGATTAAGAATTTGGGGATTTCATCACTACAATATTCTTCAAACCAGAGTATAACTCCGCAGGTGTAAAAAAAAAAAGTCTGGAAATTTTTTCACCATTATTTGAGACCTATTCCATTGGATTCATCTCTTTTCCCTTATCACATTCATCCATATCATTTTTCGGAAAAAAAATTGACCTCGCCCGCCCCTTTTCAATTCACCCATCCTCATGGCCCATACCCATAACCAAGACCTGGAAGCTCACTTCAACACCTTACAATCTGGTCTCCTTGAGACCCAAAAAGAATTCAAACAACTAAGTGCCAATGTTGCCTCCATCGATACAACCATCAATACAACCATAAATACAACCATGCAGTCCTCAATGGAGGAAGTCAAACAAGAAATGACCACCCAGCTTGAATCTGTCTTTGCATCACTCTGCACCAAACTGAAGATCCCTACAGATGACCCTTTCTCTGACGCACCTCCAAAGACTAAAGGTGAACAGTCCTCCCATTCCCATACCTTTCAGCACCATCACTTTCAACGTGACCTACACCTTTCGCGGGTGGATGTGACCAAATTTGATGGCTCGGACCCCACTGGTTGGGTAACCCAAATGGAACATTATTTATATTTATATGGAATTACATATGACTTGGCCAAACTCCGATATGGTGTTCTCCATCTAGATCAAGAACGTTGGCAATGGTGGCAATGGAGAAAAACTTCACGTCAAGGGTATATTGCTTGGACCCAATTTTTGATTGAGATTTATGAACGCTTTGACACTGACACCAACCATTTGGGCCATTTGACAAAGTTGAAACAATCAGGAACAATAGAATACTTCATAGTTGCCTTTGAGCGCCTGGCTTTTTGAACAAAGGGCATGACTGATGCTTTCTTTCGAGAGTGTTTTATTAGTGACCTCAAGGAGGAGATTCAGGCCCATGTCCTCATGGCTCAACCCTCGATTTGGGTGGAGGCTACTAAAAGAGATAAAGAAGCAAAATAGGTTGTATCCTCTCAAAACTGAAAACCCTCCTTTATCCCTCGCCCTAAACCCGTAAATCCCACTACTCCCTCCACCCCATTAAAGATCCAAAAATTGACCAGGGATGAAATGGTTGAACGCCAACTCAAAGGCCTTTGTTATAATTGTGATGACTGTTGGCAAATGTTTAATAGGTAGCATATGCTTGTCATTGATGGCAAGTACAACAGTGAATATGGCATGAGTACAAGAAGAATGTAACAGATGGGCATCAGAAGTATTTTGGGAAGATGCTGTATAGCAAGCTCGATAAGTTCAGAAGAGATAGTGCAGAGGATTGTTGGCAGGTTTAACAGGCAAAGTGAGCTTTTCATTAATGGCAGGATCAGAGTGTGCATCGATGGAAAAACAGGAACAAATTAAGCTCAGGAGGAATTAACGCAGAGTCAAATACAGTGCATAGGTGTGCACCAGGGATGAGGTTAACTCATTGCTAAATCTCAAGAGAGATAGCGTACTCAAGATCTCAGGCGGATCAAAGGTCGAGGCCTTTGACACTTAGAAATTATTCTAAGTAAGGAGGATGCGTAAGCTTGGGTAGAGAAGTGACATTGATCGTTGGATCCCATTCAGAATTCTTGATGACCATCAGATCTAAATCCAGACGGGAGGAGCGCAAAGATGGAGGACAGATCTCTGGCATTAGATCTGAGAGCAGGGTCCGACCATCGTTGGATCAGGAAGAACCTGCACGTTCATTAAAGTGCAAGGAGAAGTAGGTATACAAAATCCTGAAAGAAGGAGGACCGTCCATCTACGGGCAGGACACATGGACACAGAACAACATTTCACTGACTGGAAAGTCAAAGTTTAGAAATGCTCCAACCTCTCACCTCTCGAAATTGCGATATGCGAAATCATGATTTAATCGTAGCTGTCAGATCAAGGTGTGATCTGGACCATCGATCCGACTCCATTTCAGAGTTTCGGGGATTGGGATTTGGAGATGTAAAAGAACATTCACCACAGAAATGCCGAAATCGTGATATGCGAAATCGCGATTTAACCGCAGCTGTCAGATCAAGGTGTGATCTGGACCGTTGATCCGACTCCATTTCAGAGTTTCGCGAATCGTGACTTAGAGAGGTAAGAAACATAACCACAGGAGTCCCTAAATGTTGAAATGCGAAATTGCAAAATACTTTAGGCATGTGGTCTCAGCCGGTGGTCACACCATCGAAGAGCTGAAGAGAAGAGTACGTGGAGACAAGCTCCTTTTCAGCGTTTCGAGGATCGCGACTTGGAAAGTCAAGAAACTTCACAATGGGATTAACAAAAAGGTGAAATGCGAAATCGCGAAAATCACGTTATGAACAAGCACTTGGTCATGCCCATGGTCATCTAAAGGAAGGAGCTAGCGCAGAAAATCTCCATCTCGAAGTCTCGCCTATCGTGACTTGGAGTGACGAGAATCTCCATCTAAGGAACAGCGAGATGTGAATTCATGATGAGATATGGACCGTTGATTCATCGAGATCATGGACCGTCAATCAGGGTTGATGAATATCATAAGTTCGCAGTGCCTTTTAGTGCAGCATGTGGTCACCGCGTGTGGTCACGTGGAGGAAATACCTAATGCAGATAAGCTTCACCTCGAAATTTTGGGGATCGGGTATGGGAGTGTCAAGACACTGGATCATACAAATGCCAAAATACCGAGAAGGTGAATTGTTGGTGTAACTAGAGGTCACCGCCTGTGGTCATGTAGAGGAGGGAGCTAGAGTAGCCAAGCTCCTTTTCGGAGCTCGTGACATGGAGACTCAAGATGTCTCTTCGCAGAATCTCCGAATTGTGAAAGTGTGAAACGGGTAAATAACGCAAGAACCCATCAGAGTTAATCCAACGATGGAGGTGAACATGAGCACGATCGGAGGGCTAATGTTGATCCTCACATTGTAACTACTAGAAACCATTGATGGTTTCTACCAGAGGATGTGAAGAGACTTCTGTGTGATTTCCAGAGGAGCTAAAGAGTTACAAGGAATCTGCTAGTGGAATGAAGATGGTTCGTGGAGGAAATTGACAGCTGGACGAGGGTTGAAGCTCGTATGAGCTCGACTGTAACAAAGAAGACGAAGATTCTCAACTGCCAGAGAGAAAAATGAATCTCGGCATAACACCTAGTGACGATAGACACAGGGGTTGAACTTCCAGAGAAGCTGAAGGGTCACGATGATGATCAGGCAGAGCACTTGAGATGTGGAGGATATTGGCACAGTATGAGCATGCAGAGGAATGGAGAATATTGCATGTACAAGGTGCACATAAGATATAAATACATGGTACAGAGAAGAGATGTGGTTTCTGTTGCTGTTGGAGTTGTTGTGGTTGTTGTTGTTGAAGGTGATTCATGCGTGAAGAAGGAGGAGAGTGCAACAATTTAATTGAACAAAAGAGGAACTATGTAGTGAATGGAGATGGCACTCAGAGCATAAAAAGCAGAAGAACAGATAGCGCAAGTCATGTGTGCAAGAAGGCAGTGAGGCAAATAGAGCAACGAAATGTAGCAGAACAATGATGAGTCTGGTAAGCCACTGTTGAACATTATATCACTGTAATAAATTTCAGTAGCAAAGATTTATATTTCAGGGTGGAAGGGAGGTGCTAGGGAGGACTGTTTTCCTCATAGGTTCAAGTGGGTGCTTGAACACAGGGAGTTGTAGCTTCCATCTGGTTGCAGCTAGATAATCCAGGGTGGCAGGGTGGTGCAAGGGAGAACTCTTGTTCTCTGTTATACAGGTTGGTGCCTATATGATTGGAAGTTGGTACTTCCTTCTAGTTGGTGCTAGACAAACCAGGGAGTTGGTGCTTCCTTCTAGTTGGTGCTAGAGAATCCAGGGAGTTGGTGCTTCCTTCTAGTGGGTGCTAGAGAAAACAGAGAGTTGGTGCTCTCAACAAGTAGCATATTGAAAACCTGAGGTTGTATCCTCATTATGAGTTGGTGCTCATATGTATGATAATGTAAAGAATGTAACTATTACTTATCATATAAAGAAAAAGAGGTTTTTTCCCTGTATGGGTTTCCCCGGGAAATATCTGTCTCCGTGTTTCTCATATATGTGACTGATGTTGAATGTGTCATTGTTTATTTCCCTGCATTATTGTGATTGTCATTCAGTGTTTCTGCAAAGAGTTTAAAAGAATCATAATTGTTTAAGCACGGTAACAACTGATTCACCCCCCCCCCCCTCTNTCCAACAATGACAAATATTTCCTGGGCCACAAGTGTAAGGAACAAAATATTTTTATGGCCATCTCTGAGGATATTTCAGAAGAGGATGTTGAAACTCTCCTTGTGTCTGAGTCACCTAAAATCACTAACATGACCCCTCCCTCAGACCCTCCTGAAGTGGAACCAGTCATTTCCCTCAATGCTCTCACTGGCTTCTTCGCTCCCCAAACCCTCAAGTTAATCGGTTGCATCAAGCATCGGAAGGTCATCATTCTAATGGATAGTGGAAGCACCCATAATTTTATTCATCGCCGCATTACCCAAGAAACTCATTACTACATCCATGCCATCAACAATTTCCAAATCATAATTGCCAATGGTGGTTCAATGAAATGTGGAGGGCACTGTGAAAATGTATGTCTCCAAATCGATGACTACCACCTAAAATCCCATATGTTTTCTATCGACATGGGCGGTTGTGACATTGTGATGGGTGCAGACTGGCTAAGGACTTTGGGTCCCATTCTCATGGATTTTATGGAATTAACCATGCAATTCAACCAGGAAGGCCACCAATATAAATTCCAAGGAATCATTATTGGTTCACCTGAGGTCATTAGTTCCCATCGCATGGAAAAGCTGCTAAAAAAAGGTCATTCTGGTGTCATTTCCCAACTCCATGCCACATAAGCAACAGAGACACCCTCGGTGCCGCAAGACCTCCAAGCCCTCCTTTCTAAACATCAAATGGTATTTTCCACTCCCCAAGGACTCCCTCCTTCCCATGGTGTTCATGATCATTCCATTCCCCTTGTACCCGGAAGCCTTCCTCCCAATATCCGTCCGTATCGTCACCCCTTTTCACAAAAAAATGAAATTGAGAAAATGGTCCAGGAACTCCTTAATGCAGGTGTTATCCGCCCTAGTATGAGACCTTACTCTTCTCCTGTAGTCATGGTCTTGAAGAAATAAGGTTCCTGGAGAATGTGTCCTGACTTTCGTGCCCTCAACAAACTGAACATTAAAGACAAATTTCCCATTCCTGTCATTGATGACCTCCTGGATGAATTGAGTGGTGCCCAATTCTTTACTAAACTTAATCTTCGCTTGGGCTATCACCGGATACGTATGAAAGAGGAAGACATTCCCAAGATGGCCTTTCGAACTCATGAGGGCCACTATGAGTTTTTGTTCATGCCCTTTGGCTTGTGTAATGCCTCCTCCACCTTCCAAAGCCTCATGAATAATGTCTTCAATCCATTTCTCTGTCATTTTGTCTTAGCTTTCTTTGATGATATCCTCATCTATAGCAAAACCTAGACAAACCATCTTACTCATGTGGATCGAATTCTCCATCTACTCTCTCAGCACCAACTTTTCCTAAAACAGTCTAAATGTGCTTTTGGTGCCTCAGAAGTAGAATACTTGGGTCATCTGGTTGGCAAGGATGGTGTTAGGGTGGATCCGAAAATGATTGAAGCTATGCAAGACTGGCCACACCCAAAGACTCTCAAAATCTTGTGTGGATTTCTGGGCTTAACAGGGTATTATCGCAAGTTTGTTAAGAATTATGGAAAGATTGCAACACCTCTCACTACTCTCCTCAAAAAGAACTCTTTCACTTTGACTCCAGCCGCTGCTCAAGCTTTTCAAACCTTGAAGATGGCCATGTGCACCACTCTGGTTCTAGCCCTTCCTAATTTCACAAAGACCTTTGTGTTGGAATGTGATGCCTCGGGGAAGGGAATCGGTGTTGTCCTTATGCAAGAGGGTCGACCTTTGGCCTTCACCAGCAAGCAACTATCTGAAAGGAATCTGGGCAAGCCCATCTATGAAAAGGAAATGTTGGCTATTCTTCATGTTGTTGATCTGTGGCGCCCTTATCTCTTGGGGCAACGTTTCCAAATTAAGATAGACCATCAAAGCCTCAAGTACTTTCTGGAACAATGCATTTCCTCCCCGGAGCAACAAAAATGGGTGACTAAGCTCTTTGGATATGATTATGAGATCATTTACAAGAAAGGAAAAGACAATGTGGTGGCAGATGCACTGTCCTGAAAACATGAAGAAGAAGGGTCCCTTTTTTCTCTTTCCTTCATTGTACCAGATTGGCTCCAAGATGTTCGCCAGGAATGGCTACAAGATCCCAAAAGTTCGCATCTGATCCAGCAATTGCATACCAATGCTCCATCTCCCCCAGGGTACTCTTGGCTCCAGGATGAGATTCGATACAAAGGTCGTTTGTATTTAAGTAAACAATCAAAGCTTAAATCCATGGTACTTTCTGAGCTTCATGCTACACCCATAGCGGGGCACTCTGGGTTCACCAAAACTTATGACAGCGTCAAATGTTTTTTTTTTCTGGGATGGTATGAAATAGGACATCCGTAATTTTGTTGTTGAATGTGATGTGTGTCAATGCAACAAGGGAGAAACAGTCAAATCTCTGGGCACACTACAACCGCTTCCGATTCCACCTGCTATTTGGAAGGATATCTCTATGGACTTTATTACTGGCTTACCCAAATCAGGAAATAAATTAGTCATAATGGTGGTTGTGGATCGCCTTTCCAAGTATGCTCATTTCTGCGCTCTTCAACACCCATTTACTGCATCCACGGTGGCTCAAATTTTCAAGGACCAGGTCTTCAAGCTTCATGGCATGTCGCACTCTATTGTTTTTTATCGTGACCCAACTTTCACAAGCAATTTTTGGCAAGAACTATTCAAGATACAGGGCACCCAATTGCATCTCAGCACAGCTTATCATCCCCAGACTGATGGTCAAATGGAAGTTGTCAACAAATGTTTGGAAACATATCTGATGTGTTTTTCCTCTAAAAGGAAAAATCAGTGGGCTCAATGGCTACCCCTAGTTGAATGGTGGTACAACACTTCCTACCATACAACTACACGCATGACTCCTTTTGAAGCAGTATATGGACAGAAGCCACCTTCAGTTCTATCATACTTACTGGGTACCTCGAAGGTCCAGGCAGTTGACCAAACACTTACAGTTTGAGAGGATATTCTTTGTACCCTCAAAGAGAACTTGGTCATGGCACAGAACTGCATGAAGCAACAAGCAAATCAAGGTCGATTTGAACGTCAATTTGCAGAAGGGGATCAAGTGTTTCTACGACTGCAACCATACAAGAAAACTTCCCTCAAGGTCGAGCATTGTCAGAAGCTAGCGCCCAAATTTTATGGTTCTTATACTATTCTCAAGCGTGTGGGACAAGTCGCCTATCAGTTAGCTATGCCCAGTCATTCGAAGCTACATCTTGTTTTTCATGTTTCATGCTTAAAGAAGGTGATTGGAACTAGGTGCCAAATTCAAACCAACCTTCCCGAGTTAGCTGAAGAATGATCCATTTGGCTACAACCAGAAGCAGTTTTGGACCAGCGTGAGTGTCGCCTACATTAGAGAACCATCAAGGAAGTGCTAGTCCAGTGGAAAGATACAACTCCAACAGATGCCACTTGGAAACCAGCTACCATTCTGCAGCAGTTTCCACATCTCAAGCCTTGAGGACAAGGTTGTTTTTAAGGGGGCAGACATGTTAGGGTCCTAACTCGCACATTGGTAGAGAAATATATTCAGATGTAATAAAGGTCAATATTAATAAGGCCATTCAATAAAATAGAATAAGGTGGATGTAAGAAGACCTAATAGAAGCTTCCGCTTCTAGAAGGATCTTCCTCTAGATGCTTCTCTTGATAGACATATTTAGTATAAATAAGGGTCGAGGGTATGAAAACCCTAGCTTGGAGATTATTGTAACAGAGCACTGCTCGATTGGAGGTTTCCCCCTCGAAGAGGCCCGTGAACATTGCTTTTTGAATCAAAGTGCTATTTCTATTGTTGTTCTTATATCATTTTTGTGTTATTGTGGAGATTATGTTGGTTGTATTACTGTTATTCTGCCATTTCTATTATTTTATTTATGTTCTGCATACTTTTTATATCTGGTATATTACAAGAAACCATCGACTGAAGTTTAGACTCAACAATGCATGTGCTTGTACTTTTTTTTATTTAATTTTTTCAAAAAACTCATTTTCTCTAAGACCCCATTTAAATTGAGCATTCTTTTTTATCATATCTTGGAGGGGTTTCACTGTTTCAACAAAGCTTGGGACAAATTTCCTCACAAAATTAATCTTTCCAAGAAAATATTGCATTGATTTTTTATTATGAGGAGGAGGAAGTTTAGCAATATCTTCAGTCCTTTCAGGTTTGATTCTCATACCATGTTTGGAAACAATGAACCCTAAAATTATTCCTTCATCAACAACGAAAACATATTTTTTGGGATTGAGAGATATATCGTACTTCTTACATGTGTTGTATACTCTTCTCAAATGGGATATATGATGTTTTTTGTATTTAGAGAAAATAGTAACGTCATCCAAATAAACCACTACAAAATATTTGATGAGGCCTCTAAAAGAAATGTCTAATTCTCTTTCAAAGGTTACCCCAATGTTGATCAGGCCGAATGGAATTTTTCTGTATGCATATGTTCTCCATTTAGTCCTAAAATAAGTTTTTCGTCGGTCATCATGGGCAACATGAACTTGGTTGTAACCAGAAAAACCATCCAGTAGTGATAGCATTTTGGAACCAAATACACATTGCAATATTTTCTCCCTAGGAGGCACAAGATAATTGTATTTCTTCGAAGATTTATTTACATTTATGAAATCGACACCGAGTCATATATCTCCATTTATCTTCCTTACAGGTACAATATTCGAGATCCATTGAGTGTTCCTGACTAGAAAAATTATTCTGGTAGCTAACAATTTTTGAAGCTTTCATTTTACATATGGTTCTAAGCTTGGGTTCATTTTCCTGAGCTTTTGTTGAAAAGTCCTAGTTTGTGGCTTCATAGGGATAACATGTTGAGTGATCTTTGTGTCATAGGTCTTAGTATCATCATACGTCTAGGAAAATATGTCTTTGTACTCTTTAAACAACTTTATGAATGCTTGTTTTTCTTTTGGAGAACACTTCTTTCAAGGTTGATGTTCTGGGGGGTTTTCTCTGATCCCAATTTTATCACTTCATATTGTATTGATGAGTTGTTAGTATTACAATTATTCACCTTCTTAAAATTGTCCTAAAGGTCGTAGAGTTTCTCCAATCTTACCACATTTCTAGAGATGTTGTTAATCAAGCTAGTTTAGTTTTTTTCTATTGATTGATTGATTGAGCCCGGAACATCTGCGTTGAGTTTTCTATCGTGTTGATTTTCATTAATTATGGAGTTTTTGAATGTATCTTCCAAGTGTAGGAAATTGATAATTGGTTATATTCATCAAAGACCTTCCAGTTGGTCACATTATTAGGTATCAAAGATCTGTAAAGCAATTCCACATAAAATGTATCAGGTAATAAGTTCTCATAAGGGATAATCCTGGAAGCTACATTAGTAAGTAGATTAGCATCAGAATTTAAAGAGTGAGGAAAATGACTGATATAAATGCATCAAATGATTTAATAAATTCCCATACCTCATACTGGTAATGTTTAAGGTGACTAGTGAGACAATGTATGGTGTTTCTTACCTCCCTTATAATGATCTCATAGTCGCCAAATACCTTTATTTTATTGGATTTAAAGTCAATTGATTTCCTTAATACTTGCATCAAGGCTTCATATTCAACAGTTTTATTTGTGCATTGTAATTAAAGCCTACATGCTATCATGACTTTCTTACCATTAGGGTATTTTACTATGTATCCAACACCTGCACTGTAACACCCTGAGTTTTGAGCCCCATATTAAATAATATATTTTGTTAATCCATGAAGGCCAGAGTGCCCAAACAATTGAAAGATGCCAGTGTGCCTGGAAAATGTGATGTTTTATCATTATTAATAATAAATACATCATTGTCTTCTAGACAAACAAGGACAAGAGTTATAGGGGGCTATGATTCCACAAGAGAGGGGGCTTGAGGGGCTAAGTATTTATTTTATATTTTAATTACCCATTTTTGTTTTAATGGAGAATAACAGTTACATGAGCTTCTTGGGGGGAAGGCCAAGTGGTTCCTTAATTCCAAGAATTACATAAACTCGTCCTTGGTCTGTTTGGGGGGTTCTCATTCTTGTTCTTCTGGTTGCTTCTTCCTCATTCACTCACTCACTCACTCAATTCTTTTTTGTTCAGACCTTTCACTATGTTCTCTCTCCATTCATTCTTTCACACATTCATCTTTCCTCATTGTGTTTGGCTTGGGAAGGGAAAGTGAACTGTTGGAGAGGAGCCATGGTTTGTTGGCTATAGAGACTGCTAGTGTATTTCAGCCATGAATCAAGGCCTGCATGTCTGAGATGCTTTGGAATGTGTTCCATTTTTCTCACATCTACGAGTCCTAAGAGTCCCACCATGGATATTCTAGACCAGTTGCACTAGATCCCTGGAAGGATATGGAAAACTTGAGGGACTACGTGGCAAAGAAGGGGGTCCATTCTCTTGGGTTGTGAAGGATGGGTAGAAGAGAGCTGGTGTACTTTGGATTATTGTGGGTATTGAAAACCCTATGAGAGCTTGAGTGTTGATTGGTTTGGGAAGAAAAGTGACACTTTGGAACCATCCTTGTGGATTCATAGCCCTGGATCGGGGGTTACACTACTGTTGAGACTTGGAACAACAATGCCTATAGCTGGGTGGAAATTCCTTGGTCTGCATCTAGTTGGTGATTCGTTTCATTAAATATAAGTGCTCTCTGTTATGATTTTATTTACTTGTGTAATTATTCCACCATGTATTTATTTATCTATGAATTTTGTATCCATAGTATGCATGCTCGTTAGTTATCGTTGTGTGCGACATATGGTTCTTCTTAATTATTTTGTAGCATAAACTATTATCTATGCATGTGACTACTGCATGCATCTTTATTAATTACAAGTTAGATTAGAAGTTAAAAGAAGTCTAGAAGTGGGCTTGAAGTGGCATAGCCTAGTCGGTCGGTGGTTGGGCACGTTACAGATTGGTATCAGAGATAAAGATTGAAACACCAAACTAGTATGGGTCGGATCTATTGGATAGGGTATTATGGTTAAGATTGAATACGACCTTGAAATCATAAAGCTCAGGAGGAATGGTGTTGCAGAGTCCATGCATAAGCCAGAGCATCAGAGCTCCTTTATAAGGGATCATGGGATCATGACCGTCCCTTTCGAATTCAAGAACGATCACCACCGTGGGATCAAGGGAGATATAGATCATTGGTTTGGAGGGCATGTGAACATGGCTTGTCCGATGAAGGTGAAATAAGAGGTTGGGTAATATTAAGTCCCATCTGTCAGATCTAGTTGTTTGATCGTCAGTTGTCAATCGAAGCCCAGCGGGAAAGGAAAAAAAATTCAAACATCGTCGCTTCGACAATCTTGGTAGGCAGGAAAGCCTAAACTACCGAAGGCTGGAGTCATGAATTCCTGTCAACCGTCCGATCTTATAGGATGCATGGGGGAATCTCCACCATCGATCGTGGTCACCTGGCGTTGACCGCTTCAAGATATTTCACTCCAAGAGTTTTAAAATTTGTTGAACTTCTACTACCCAGAGCCCCGGAGCGCTGAATTCCCAGAATTCTAGTCGACCGTTAGATCGAGGGAAGGTCTTCAAGAGTGTTGCAGGCCATCAGATATAGTAGTGGTGGAGGGTTAGAAAAGTTCATAATTCATAAATTCACCATTCTGGTAATTTCTAGGTATGTTTCATATCAAATCCCCAATGTGTCGAATTCACAAAAGTGTAAAGTCGTGAAGTTACACAGGTTGTCAGATCTGAATCAAAGACTGTGGATCATATGTGTGGTTGATCATGGCTTATGCCACATGGTATGGGTTCCATGTGAGGATGTGTGTCACCTGGATTTGGTACCCTTTTGGACCCTGATCTATTCATTTTTTAGTGACACATGGCACATATGCCACGGGTCCACGTCACCCTATGTGATGTCAGGGTGTCGTGTCATCTCCAAGAATTTATGACTCTAGGGGTGTCCAAATTTTTGTCAGTGAATAGTGTTGAATACCAAATTCACGAAGGCACACAGACCGTCAATCTGAGATCCCTTGAGGACCTTTTTCAACCATTGGATCAAGTAGAGGGAGGATGGCTGAGCACTTCGAGGGATTGTCACTTTGGGGAAGTGGTAGACTTAGGAATGGAAATATCCTAGAGCCCCAAAGTGTCAAAATTATGAAGTGTGTAAAGACATACTGTCTCAATGCTTTATTAAGTTTCGATCATCCGATTAAATCGTGGATGAACAGTGTGAGTACTTCGGCAGATTACCACGCCAGGGAAGTGGAAGACTCGGGAAGGGGAAATATTTTGGAGCCCCGGAGTGTCGAATTTCCGAATTGGTTGAGATTTATCCGTCTTAATGCCTGATTAGGTCACAACTATCGATATCATTGAAGCCTCCAGATGGGGGTGGGACCATCCATTTGATGAGATATTAAATCTCGATCATCCGTTTTTTCTAGTGGAATAATTGATGGGTTCGACGAATCATAAATCTGGGGGAAAACATAAGTTGACAAGGGAAAACAGTCAAAGGCTAGAGCTTGTAGGACTTCTTCCCAGCACAGGTCCCATGCTAAGGTAAAAAGGGGCCTGGAAGGTAACCAATCCCCCAGACATGGTGTTTGTGCCAGCTCCTGTGTAGAAAAAAAACACAGAGCGGGGCGCTAAAGGGTGATTAAGCCCGCAGTTTCGAGCCGTGGTCTCATGGAACATGGTTTGAAGGGAGGCATCGAGGTGGAATTTGATTTTTGTATCAGCTAAGGGGTGCTGACAGTCTTTTTTTTTCAGGGATCCCTAACTTTCATCTCTGATATCTGATTGGAGTGAGATTTAAATCGTTGGAAAGATGATTCAGAGGAGGACCTGGAATCATTGTATTTTGGATAACTGTGATATTTTTTCATGAATCGAGAAGAAAAGTACATGTAGCATTGTTTGGAATGTTTTTTAATATGCATAATTCTAACAAAATGGTAGCTTACACATTTTTCATAATTGGGGGGTGTAAACATCTCAGTTCATTAAAAGAATGAATATTCAAGAAATGGGAGAAGGAGAGGGAGCTTACAACCATTATAAAGAGGCCAAAGGTCAAAATATTAGTGTTGGTAATGCAAAGACAAAATCCAACGAACATCAAGCTAGAGGGGAACACGAAACATTGATAGAGACTATGAGAAGCCTGAAAATAGAGGTGTAGAGTTACAAAGAAGAAAACAAGAGATTGATAAGAGAACAAAATCAGATAAATGCTCAAGTGATGCAAAGATTAAATCAGTTGTAGAGGCAAACAAAGAATGGATCAAACTCAAAACATGAGGAAGCGGGAAGATGTCATGGAAGAAGAGATGACTGCAAAAGAAATGGTTATTCAAAAGTGATAGAAAAACTCATAGGCATCACTCACCTCCCTACTCAGCAAGGAAATTTTATGCATTTGAAGATTCCATAAGCAGCCCTGAGGTGTCTCCTATTAGGCACCAAATAAGAAGATGTGAATTGGACAGTTTGTAAGGAGATTTGAGGAAGCTTAATCCACCATCCTTTGATGGTGAAAGAGAAAGGGAATATGATGTTGATGCATGGTTTCTTAGACTCAGGAGGTAGTTTCAATTGCATAACTACTCATAAAAACTAGAAGCCCAAATTGCCACATACCATTTACATGGGAAAGTTGTTATGTGGTGGGAACAACTAAAGCAAGTTGAGCACATTAATGAGAATAGGATCACTTGGAAGCAGATCAAGAAATATTTTCAGAAGGAGTACCTTTCAAAACACTTCTATGACAAGAAAATGCAGGATTTATTTGAACTTAGGCTAGGAAACATGACCATGGTAGAGTATGAAAGGAATTTCTTGGGTCTGCTAAAGTATGTGGGGTTTATAAAAGATGAAAAGGTGAAAGTATAAAGGTTTTTGAGTGGATTTCCATCCTTTTATAAAGAGAAGATTCAATATGGTGATACCAGGACTTTAACTGAAACCATCAGTAAGGCTAAGTACCTATATGAGAAAGGAAAGGGAAAATAGTCCATGCAGAAATCTTGGAAGGATAAGAAGAAGGAGAAATTTGATCAGAGGAGGAAGGGATTCAAACATCCTTTCAATAGAAATAGACCAAATAAAAATCATCAAGACCAGTATGCTAAGGATGAATCCAAGAGAGAAGAGTCCTTGGGAAAAAGGGGAAGACCACCAATCCAATGTTGGGGATGCAAAGAATATCACTTGTACAAGGATTTCCCTCATAGAAAGGACAAAGTGAAGACCATGCACAACATACAAGAGGCTACAACAGTGGAAGACATGGGAAGAATTTATGCAACCTTATATGATCAACAAGAAGAGTACCAATCCAATATGATCGAGGTGGAAGGTAAGATCATTAATCATCTTGTTGTTATTTTAATTGATTCAGGAGCAATTCCTTATTACATTGGTCCTAAAATAGTGGATAGATTACGTTTGGAGAAAAGGAAGCCTGAAAAATCAAGTTTGGTTCAGTTAACTACTGGAACCAAAAGGAGAATCCATGATATGGTCATAGGTTGTTCCATAAGTCTTAATGGTGTAAATACTAATGCTAATATGAATATTATACCATTGGGATATTACGATATTCTAATTGGAATGGATTGGTTGGACAAGAATCATGTTGTCCTAGATTTTCATAACAAGAAATTTACATGTCTTGGTGAAGAAGGAAAACAGAGCATTGTGAAAAGAGTTCCAAGACCCATCTCTATAAGGGATATTCCAGCCTTACAACTGAAGAGATGTTTTAGAAAAGGATGTAAATTGTATGCAGCCCATGTCGAGGAGCTAGAAAAGAAAAAGGGGCCAAGCCTTAAAGAATTTTTGGTACTACAAGAATTTGAATATGTATTCCAAGAAATACCAAGGTTTCCACCAAAGAGGGAGATAGATTTCTCTATTTATTTAGTTCCAGGAGCTTCCTTGGTATCAAAAACACCTTACAGAATGAGTACACTATAATTAAAAGAAATACAAATGCAGTTGAAAGACTTGTTGAAGAAAGGGTACATACATCCAAGTGTTTCACCTTGGGGAGCACCAGTACTTTTTGTCAAAAAGAAGGATGGAAATTTGAGGCTGTGTATTGACTTTCGACGGCTGAATAAATCCATTGTAAAGAACAAGTACCCTCTACCCAAATTTGATGACCTCTTTGATGAACTAAAAGGGGAAAAGATATTTTCAAAGAGAGACTTGAGATCAGGGTACCATCAGGTAAGAATCAAGGAAGAAGACATCAATAAGACATCCTTTAGAACCAGGTATGGGCATTATGAATTTGTAGTGGTGCCATTTGGACTGTCCAATGCATGAATTGTATTTATGTGCTTAATGAATGACATTTTCAGAAAGTACTTGGATAAGTTTGTAATAGAATTCCTAGAAGACATACTTGTCTATTCTAAGTCAGAGGAAAAGCATGAACATCACCTATGATTGGTATTGCAAGTGCTGAGGTAATATCAGTTGTATGCCAAGCTTACTAAGTGTTATTTTTACCAAGAACAGATCCATTACTTGGGGCACATTATTTCATAACAAGGTATAGCAGTGGATCCAAATAAAATTGAAGCCATTAGAGGATGGCCAAGACCCAAGAATGTTTCAAAATTCAGATCTTTTATGGGATTAGTTGGTTACTATATAATATTTATAGAAGGGTTCTCTAAGATTTCTCATCCCATCACTTATTTGCAAAAGAAGGGAATTAAATTTGAATGGATAGCAAAGTGTGAAGAGAACTTTAATTTGCTAAAAGAATTACTTACTAGTGCTCCTATTTTAAATATTGTTGACCCAAATGAAAGTTTTGTGGTATGTACAGATGCATGCAAGGAAGGACTTGGTGGAGTCCCCGCTCAAAATGGACATGTCATTGGTTATGAATCTAGAAATCTTAAATAACATGAGAGGAACTATGCCACACATGACTTGGAACGTGCTGCCATTGTTCACGCTTTGAAGATGTGGAGGCATTATCTCATGAGGAAGACTTATGAATTAAGGACAGACCATAGTGGTCTGAAATATATTTTTGAACAACCAACTTTGAATGCCAGGCAAAGGAGATGGCTTGAATTTTTAAGTGAATATGATTTCAACATCAAGCATATCAAAGGAAAAGAAAATAAATTTGTTGATGCACTTAGTAGAAGAGTACATCTCATGCATGCTACAATTGTTAGTATGCATCAGTCATATTTAAAGAGAAGAATTTTAGATGTTGTTGTCACATATCAACATTCCCTGCAGGAAAAAGGAAAGCTTACAGCAAGAAAATGTACAACATAAAATTAAAGAATATGAGATGAAGGAAGATGGATTACATATGCATAAAAATATAATTTATGTTTGTATTTCCGAAGAACTTAAGAATTTGGTATTAAAAGAAATGCATAATGTTCCATATGTCAGACATCTCGGTTACTAGAAAACGATTGCAGCAGTAAGAAGCCAATTCTTTTGGCCATGAATGAAAAAAAAAAAGATGTTGTGGATTACATTTCCAGATGCATGGAATGTCAGAGAGTGAAGGTTGAGCATAGGCACCCAACGGGTTTGCTACAACCATTACCAATTCCAGAGAAGAAGTGGGAAGTTGTAACCATGGATTTTATAACCAAATTGCCCAGGACAACAAGGAAACATGATTTAATCATGGTCGTGGTTGATAAATTGACAAAGGATGCTCATTTTGTTCCTGTAAAAAATGAATCGTACAGCGGCTAATATTGCATAAATTTACATGAGGGAGATTGCTAGGTTGCATGGGATACCTAAGACAATTGTCTCAAACAAAGATACAAAGTTTACTTCCAATTTTTGGAGGGTATTGTTTAAAGGATTTGGTACAAATCTAAACTTTAGCACAACATACCATCCATAGTCAAATGTGAAGGCAGAGTGAGTCAACCGATTAATTGAAGACATGTTGAGAATGTATGTGATGGATAATCCATGTAAGTGGGAAGATTACGTGCACTTGTTTGAGTTTTCCTATAATAATGGGTATCAAGCTTCATTGAAAATGAGTCGATTTGAAGCATTGTATGGTAGAAAATGAAATACTCCAGTGATTTGGGACAACTCAGTAGACATAGTGGTACTTGGGCTAGAATTGCTCAAGGATATGGAAGACCAGATGGTTAGAATTAAGCAAAACTTAAAGGCAGCTCAAGATAGACAAAAAATTTATGCAGATAAGAACAGAACAACTAGAGAATTTAAAGTGGGGGAGCATGTTCTTTTAAAAGTGAAGCCCAAGAAGATCTCTTTGAAGTTGGGTAGTTGTACAAAGTTAGCAGCCAGATTATGTGGTTCATTTGAGATATTGGACAGAATAGGGCCAATTGCATACATGCTTGCATTTCCTGCTTCTATGAATGTGCATAATGTATTTCATGCCTCTTTGCTGAAAAAATATGTGCATGATCCTAACCATGTTATTGATTGGCATCTGATTCAGGTAGAGACAGAGGGAGACTTTCAGGTCCATCCAATGTGAATATTGGACAAAAAAGTCAAAATTCTCTAGAATCGAGTTATAGAGCTGGTAAAGGTCCAATGGACCTGATACAGTCATGAAGATGCTACTTGGGTGCATGAAGATTCCATGCGGGCAAAGTACCCACAACTTTTTGAATAAATTTTGAGATTTTGATCTCTATTTTTTATATGCACTGAGGACAGTGCCAAAATAATGGGGAGGGGTGTAACACCCCTGGTTTTGAGCCTCATATTAAATAATGTATTTTGTTAATCCAGGAAGGCCAGAGTGCCCAAACAATTGAAAGAGGAAAGTGTTCCTAGGAAATGTATTTTTTTATCATTATTAATAATAAATACATCATTTGTTTCTAGAAAAGGACAAGAGTTATAGGGGGCTATCATTCCACAAGAGAGGGGGATTGAAGGGATAAGCATTTATTTTATATTTGAATTGCCCATTTGTTTTTAATGGAGAATAAAATTTACATGAGCTTCTTGGGGGGAAGGCCAAGTGATTCCTTAATTCCAAGAATTATGTAAACTCATCCTTCGTTTGTTTGGGGGGTTCTAGTTCTTATTCTTCTAGTTTCTTCTTCCTCATTCACTCACTCAATCATTTAATTGCTCATTTTTCACACCTTTCAGTCTGTTCTCTCTCCATTCATTCTTACACCCATTCCTCTTTCCTCATTCGTGTTTGGCTTGGGAAGGGAAAGTGAATTATTGGAGAGGAGCCATGGTTTGTTGGTTGTAGAGACTACTGGTGTATTCCAACCATGAATCAAGGCGTGCATGTCTGAGATTATTTGTCATGTGTTCAATATTGCTCACAGTTGTGAGTCCTAAGAGTCCCAACATGGAGATTCTGGACCAGCTCCACTAGAGCCCTGGAAGGAGATGGACAACCTTAGGGACTGTGTGGCAGAGAAGGGGGTCCATTCTCTTGGGTTGTGTAGGATAGGTAGAAGAGAGTTGGTGTAATTTGGATTATTGTGAGTGTTGAAAATCCTATGAGAGCTTGAGTGTTGACTAGTTTGGGAAGCCGAGTGACACTCTGTAACCGTCCTTGTGGATTCATAGCCCTGGCTCGGGGGTGACACTACTATTGAGACTTGGAACAACAATGTCTATGGTTGGGTGGAATGTCCTTGGTCTACAGCCAGTTGGTGATTTGTTTCATTAAATATAAGTGCTCTATGTTATGCTTTTATTTACTTGTGTAATTATTTTGTTGTGTATTTATTTATCTATGAATTTTGTATCCATGGTATGGATGCTTGTTGGTTATTTTTGTGTGTGACATATGGTTCTTCTTAATTATGTTGTAGCATGAACTATGATCTATGAATGTGACTACTGCATGCATCTTTATTAATTACAAATTAGATCAAAAGTCGAAATAATTCCAGAAGTGAGCTTAAAGTGGTGTAGCTTGACCTGCGGGTGGTTGGGCACGTTACATGCACCTTCAAGGGATTTTGACCCATCAAAAAACAAAGTCCACATACTTTATTCTCTTTTAAGATTGTGCATGGACTTGTGGTTTTATTTTGTTTCAATATTAGTATGGTTAGTACATTGAACAAAAAATTATAACTGACCTCTAAATATTATGTTAGACTATACAACTTCATGACTATTTACATTTTTTATGCTATAGTGGGGCTCAACAATCTGAGTGTGATTAAGAATTTCAAATTGTGTGTTTGATTCCACATAGGGTGAGGTTTCAACATCGTATGAATAATTACCTAAAACAGAATGATCAAACATTACAAGCTCATTTGTATCATTCAGGTCTGTCACCACATGTTTCATGTATTGTTCTCTATCAACCCTAATCTAGTTGGGCTTTCCATTATAGGGTAGCCAAAGGTGTGAACAGTATGTGACAAAGTATCCTTTAAATGCAGCATACCGGTCTTTTCTCAAAATCATTCCATAGGTGTCAAGTAAATCCACAACTATGATGTCAATAGTTTTTAAATATATCTTAGGGTTTGAAGACATTTTGATTAAAATATTTTTTGATTCCCCTATCACTTTAACTTTGGTTCTGTCAATCTGTATAATTTGAATATCAAATTTCTCAAAATTGACATTGAGATTTTCACACACTTTAAAAGGAATCACATTTTAAGAGGCACCAAAATCCATCATACAATTATGCACATTCTTGTTAAAAATCTCGAAAGTATCCATAAAAGGTGGAGTGGTGGATCTGGACCTTTGCCCTGATAAGGAAGCACTCACAGCTACTTGAATTTTAGGTGTATGGGTACCGTCATATGGGGAATATTTAGTTGTACCTTTCCTAACTCCCACATTTATTTCTTCAGAATTTTTGGCAGTCTTACCTTGAAGTGTTTTGATGAAATTCTCCTGAATTTGAGGAAGCTTCATAAGCTCGAATAGAGAAATATTGGCCTTAGTTCTTTTGTTAAGCCCTAATATTGGCTCATTAACTCTTAATTGGGGCATATTAGATTAGTAATGTTATTTTATTTATGTCGGCTTGCTCATTAACCCTTAATTAGGGCATATTAGATTAGTAATGTTATTTTATTTATGTCGGCTTTAGGCCATTAGTTGTAATTATACCTCCTAGTCTCCTATATATACCAAGGAGACATTTTCATTTTGAATCATCTTGGAATTGAACATTTAAGTGGTGTAAAAGGAGGTTGCCCCCTTGAAGAGGCTTATTATCTGAAATTGTCTCTTTTTCAAGGCGTTGAGTACTTTTCCTGAGGTTTTTTAATGCTATATTTATGTTTGGTTCTTAACATATGGTATCAGAGCTCAAGGTCTTGGGGTTTCGCTGCTACATCTGAGACACCGTGGAATTTTTGCTATAACTTTTTTTCTACAACGTTTCCAAAGGAACTGCTTGGAGGGTATTTATCATACAGATCAAGGTATGTTGAGCTCAAAATTCAGCTCCTGAGGCCTTATACTTTTGGAGATACAGCATGTACAAGATAGGGTTCTGGAATCATCCTGAAATGAGTCATTGTGGAATTTTTGCTATAAACAATTTTATGTAACGTTTCAGACCCTGAAATCTGGAGGATATTTACAAAAATTAGTAAGGAATCTGTGGTAAAAATTTCAGCTTCTGGTTCATCATAAATTTGTATATACACCTTGTGTAAGATAGGGTATCTGACTAGTCCTATTGACTAGTCTGAAGAAGGTGTTCCAAGTAAAAAAATCATAACTTCTTGCTAGAGTATCCAAATTGAGTGGAACTGGTTGCATTGGATCGTGGACAATCTGTAGTATTTTGGGTATGAGTTTCAAAATTTAATATCAATTATTTTGTGTGGGGCATTCTATACAAGTGAGATCTCCTGGAAAGGCCAAAAATCGACAAGTTGTGAGGAAGTTACCGTAAATTCCACTTGGCACATCCAATTTTGATCAAAACTGTGGCATTGCAGAGAATAAATATCAGAGAACTACCTAAAAGAAAGTTTCATACCCAGAAGGGCCGAAAATTGGGAGATAGAACAAAATAAATATTGCCTAGCAGAACCACCTCAAAATCAAGACTCAAAAGTGATATTTGGCCAACATGCCACCCAAAAAGGGACCTTCTACACCAAATAAGCCTCCAGAAAATCCTAATTGGACTCTTGATGAAGGTGAAGAAATGCGTAGGGACATAA
>ML781507.1:812145-827578 GCA_009831015.1 Picea engelmannii
GCCTGAAGCCATCACTGACACAAGAATTCGCCAACTGAGGACTAGATCCATTTCAGAGTATCTCATTAAATGGAGGAAACTACCGGCTAAAGATTCCACTTGGGAAGATGAGTCTTTTATACAGAAGCATCCAGAGTTACTCATACAGAAGCATCCAGAGTTACTCAAGCGTTGCGGACAACACTTGTCTCAAGGGGAGGGGCATGTTAAGCCCTAATATTGGCTGATTAACTCTTAATTGGGGCATATTAGATTAGTAATGTTATTTTATTTATGTCGGCTTGCTCATTAACCCTTAATTAGAGCATATTAGATTAGTAATGTTATTTTATTTATGCCGGCTTTAGGCCATTAGTTGTAATTATACCTCCTAGTCTCCTATATATACCAAGGAGACATTTTCATTTTGAATCATCTTGGAATTGAACATTTAAGTGGGGTAAAAGGAGGTTGCCCCCTCAAAGAGGCTTATTATCTGAAATTATCTCTTTTTCAAGGCGTTGAGTACTTTTCCTGAGGTTTTTTTATGCTATATTTATGTTTGGTTCTTAACATCTTTTTAGGTCTTCCAAGAAATCATATTCTAAATTTTTGGTAGCATTAGAAGGAACAATCATTTTGGAAGGATTATCTAGTGTTTTCTATGTGTGAGGAGCATTTTTAGGAGGTTTAGAAGGAGTAGGGGTTTTAAAGGAAGCTTTCTTGCTTTCACTTCTAGTGGTTACAACATTCTGGGACATATGTATTTCTTATGTTTCTCCTTCTTCCACTCCATATGAAATGTCCCAAAATGAATTCACTTGTTTCTCAAGAATTTCATCTGATTCTTGGGTTTGTTCTGATTGTTCCTTTTCATATTCTTCTACCTCTTTAGATTCAGTTAGATTTTCAGTGGCCCAATGTTGTATGGCTTGAACAATATCTTCCATATTAATCCCTTCCGGTGTTGAAGGAGTTGTTTTGTTGACCAGAGGAGTGATCTTATCTTTATTAGATGGAAATTTAAAAACAAATCTTAGTATTAGAAGAGCCTCCCCCATTGTGTTTCTTCAAATTAATCAACTCATTAGACAATTTCTTGACAATTGTTTGGAGCGATTCCATATCCATAGAATCAATATATTTATTTTCTTCTGAAGACTTGGTAACATGGGATTTGGATTTAGTCTTATATTTATCTTTGTAGGATTCAACTCCAGGGTTCCATTTCAAACTAAGCATATTATTTTCAATCTTGAGAGAAACTTGAAAGGTTGCTTCTAGAGTATCGTTCTCCGTGTTTTTAATGAACATGGCCATGGACATGGGCAGAGATGAAGTGTAATATTCAATGGTGACATATTTAGTAGGTTTGGAAGCTCGGGGAATCTGTTTAAGTAAAGAGAGGAAATGTTGATTGAAATATTTAACCTTTTCATTGGTATCCATTTTTATTCTTGAAATATCTAAGACCAAGGTAGCTGGTGTTTTATCTTCCCCAAATTTCTTAAGGAAAATAGTCTCAAAAATTGTCCAGCTAGTGATAGAGGCTTCATCTAAAGAGAAGAACCAAGTGGTGGCTTTATTCTCAAATGTATGAGAGAATAACTGACATACAACATATTCATGTCGAACATTTTGAAGCCTTATGTTTGATAGGAAATTCTTGTCATGGTCCTTAGATGAGTATTTTCTTTCTGGATCCAACTTGGGGAGAAACTTTTCAGGATGCTTAGGCATGTCATGGATTATTCCAGGTATGAAAACATCTTCTGGGAGTAGCCAGGGTTCATATGGTTGAGGGTTAGGGTTGTTTCCAGCCATGACTTGAGGGTTATATAGAATCAACTGTAGATGTGCTTCTCCTTCAAACTCACTTTGAGAGTTTTCCTCATCTTCAAAGTTCTTTTTTGGATTAATTTTGGGTGTGAGAGGTGGATATTTTGGCAGTGAGGGAGGAATACCACCACCATCGGCAAGCAAGAAACATTTGATCTCAAAGTCATAGTATTTTTTGAAGTCATTCAAAGCTAAAGGTAAATGATATTTTCGAGTTTCAACGTTAGGGTTTTCCTTGTAAGTAAAAGAGTGAGAGAAGAATAGGTCTTCACTTGGAATGTATTCCTAACCCTGAGGTAACAAATAGTCAATGGGAATCTGACTTGTCTGCCTGCTCCACTGTCTGGTTAGAACATGCTTAATGCGTTAACAGGATTGTCTAACAATGGTGTCAGTCTCCAGAATGTTCAATATACAAGGTCATGGTGAAGAAAAGACAGGTTCGTATTGGAAGTGAAGACACTGAGAATAATTTTGAGCAGGTGTGTTCACGAAATATGATGGGGGGTGCAAGGTATGCTCAAGGTGAGATTGATGAGAATCACTAAGTTAAGTTGTGCTATGAAGTGGGATAGAACAGGTAGGGATTTGATATTTCTTTGCAGCCATTCAGTTCAATGGCCCTCCTTTTAGCATCACTTCTATTGACGGGCCCAAAATAACCGTTCAAGAAGTTAAGGGAGAATGCTTGATGGTAGGTCCCAACTAGACCCACTCTTGTTTGGGGTGGCATTTATGACCATAATATTGGCTTGGTTTCCACTTTAAATTAATTATCTAAATGTGATTATGAGAACTGAAGGTTCTCAAGAGAATTAAAATCTAAAACCAAACTAAGATATGTTGGCTACAACTATTCTAAAATGTATTCCTAAGCTAAACTAAACCTATCATGAATCATCAAGAGAGAACTAGTAAAGATTAAATAAAATTTGAAATAATATCGCCTAAGTTAGAATGATTTCATACATTTAGATGATAAATGAAAACGATAATGTCGATAAATTAAGACACAAGTAATTGCACTATGATTACACAACATTATTATTGTCTTCAATAAAGGAAATCAGTGACCATTTAAGCACATAAGAAAATTTCGGAAACAATTCACACAATAAGACTCAAAGAACTCAAATTTGCAGTAAAAGCATTAAGAATAATCTGAAACACATTCAGTGAAGATCACCAATCTAAAAATTCCTCTTGCTCTTTAATCAATGGTAATAAATAGTATTGTCTAACCACCAAAGCACAAAAGTCCTTTTACATTTGCATTCCATTCTTTTATATAAGAGAGGAGATGCCTTTCATATTATTTAATAGTCGAATCTTCAGTGGAAAATCATGACGCTTCGGTTCTCCTTCCCGATTGGGAAGTTACAATGATTATCAAAAATTATTAGACTACAAAGTGAGGTTACAATGATCAAAGAGGGTGTGATGGTTTCATCTTGTCAATGAAGCCTTTCCACAGCTTGAAGTTCCAAAGTATCGTCTCTACTCTTCTGAGTTGTGTTCTTTCAATATCCATTTTGTTGTTGTATATGGGGGTAATGATTTCATTCTTCATCCTATGCTCCACATGTTGCAAGGAATCTTCAGTTAATGCAATTAACATGATTGTTTGTATGAATCTTTCTTCCAGAACATCTTCATTTACCTTGTCAATAGCTTCAATGGAATTTAAGTTGAGGTTTCCTTTTTTTTCCAAATCCTCCATCTTTCTTTGGGTCGATGATGATTTCTCCCAATCAACTAGGGGGTCCATTATGAATTGTGTTAGCACGTTGTCAGATGATCTCCACAGTTCTTTACATGTTGTATTGATCTGATCCTGGATACTCCTAATTTCTTTAATGGTTTTCATTCCTGAAACTAGGATTCAGTGGTCTTTGATCCTTCGTTTATTTGAATACACTGGAAAGGTGTTAGGAGAGATTTGATTATTGTCTTTGCATTCAATGATCTTACTGTGTGCCTCTTGAGCCCTATAATATTTTTCTTGCATTGCCTTCACTTGCAGACTCAGTTTAATTAGATCAGATTTTCCTTTATGTATTTTGTTGAATGCATAAAATAATTTTGCATTCATGTCCCTGAGCTTCTCATTTACCTGGGTAGATTTTTTTTTGATAGCATCCATGATAATTGTTTTCATTTTTTTTTCTTCGATAGTTTTCTTGAGAAGATCATTATCTAGCTATAGTTTTCTGACCTGTCCTTCAATATTTCCATTGTAGGCGCTTATTTATATTTGTTCATATTTAAGCCTCATGATCTCTTGGGAATGTGTAGATTTGAGCTCGTCTATCTCATCTTGATGCACTTTTTTGGCCAAGGGTGACCTTTTCCTCAATTTTTGCTTTTAATTCTTTCTCTTGGAGTTGTAGTTTCCTTAGCATTTCTGCCCTGTGGACATGTTCTGCTTCTACAACCTCTTTCTTGAATTCATCGGTCAGCTTATCTTTGATAGTGTTCATATTAGCTTTAATCTTAGCTATTATTGTTTTTTCAACATCCAGGGCTCCTATGACCTCATAAATTGACATAAAATTAGCACCAACAAAGGAATTTAGTGTTTAAGTTGCTTGTAGTGCATTATCTTTAGGGTCGGGTCATGCCTTTCGTTTAATGACTCTTTCAGATGCTCCATGGCTCAAATCGATTCCTTCTCTTTTCCTATTGTTTGTTATTTTCTCATAGCCTTGGTCTTATGACTGTAGTAATAATCTCCTACAATGACAACTGCACCTTCAATCTAGAGTCTTGTAGATGTGACCGAAAGGCTTCCTGGGATGGCCGCTAGAGGAGTACATTCTTCAAATGGGAAAGTTAGTGTGCTTGTATCAAGGTTTGTTACCACAACCGAGCTATGTGGATTTGGTCCTTTATTTAGGGATTCAACATCCTTTCTTCTATCGTCTTCTTCTTTTCTTTTCCTTTCTTCTTCTCGAGCCATTAATTCAGTGTGTTTCACCTCAACAACTTTATTTTTCTCAAGCTCTCTATCAGTGTGGGGGGAATTTGTTACGAATTTTGTGTCGACTGAATTTTCTCTGTTATTTCCATTTGAGGATGACCCTTCATTTTCTATCTTTTCTATTAAGATTCCTTCTTTTTGGCCTCTACATTTTTTCTTTGTTGGTATCTTCTTTCAACTTCATCTTCTTTCCTAGCCAATTATGCTTCCTTTTGATTTATTTTGCGTTCTTCAGCTTCTAGTTTTTCTTTGTCTTGGTGGAGTAGGGTTTTCCACTATTCTATTTTTAGGACCCTTTCCTCATCTTCTTCCTTCTATAACTATTATTTGGTTGGTTCATTGGTGAGTCTATCTAGCACTTCTTCAAAATACAGAGCTCCCTAGAAAATGTCTTCAGCGAAATTAACTTCATGCACAACCCACAGTGTCAACTTGATGGCTCTCATATGTTCATATACTAAATTTTAGGTGTCATGCCCTTTATTTTTACCAAGGCATAAACATAATTCCTTTACAGTTCCGACCTCCTTTTCAACCTGCTTTTTATTCATCATAGAATAATGGCCAATGTGGATGGGAATATGTTCCCGTATCTTTTGTTATTCTCCTAATAAGTAAGCAGTGGACTCTTTTTCCACCATCTGGTATGCTACCTCTCTGGACAAAAACCTATTTGGGACATATTTGGGTAGAAAATGAGGTGGTTTTGTAGCCCAAAATACTCTCACGTAGGTGTAGTATTTCTTCATGTACCAATCCCTAATTCCTTGTAGGGATTTAATGGCTCCTAGGGATATTCTGTGTGGGTGAAAGCCAAAGATGGCCTTGTGTAGAGGAGCAAGGAACTAATCACATATATCATATAAGTACTCTTTACAATTAACCTTCCATAATTGAAAACAATAGTCTTGGACCAGGATTTGATCTAGGTTCCAAGCCCAATTAAAAGTTGGAAACCTATTAGCAACGCAAATAGCATCTATAAGGTATGTTGACATATAAAAAACAGGATTCTTCATACCTTTGTATTCCCGAACTTGATTTGCAATGTGTATGATAAGATTGAAGCCCAGTTGAAAGCTTTGTCAGTATTAACCACTGTGTAGGACATTAGAAACCACTTCATCCTGAAGAGGGTGTTGGTGTCCTCACCATAAAGCCTTCAAATGATTGCATTTAATATTTTGTATGGGTCCTTCAATTAATGTGTTGGGACATGTCTCTCTCCCTTTTTCACTAGCCACTCTTCATCAACAAATCAGTATTCCATAAGAGATTCAAAGTTTGTGTGATCAACCCCGAACTTATCCAGGAAAGATTCATCCAATGGGATAGTAGGTTTCGGGGTCTTATATCGAATCCTGATGTCATCTTCCTTAAGGGATGCAATTGGGACACCTAAGTAATTGGTAATCAGCCCAGTATATTTATGCACATGTGTGAAACACTATAGTGCAACATCATTGTAGGAAAATGGTTTTGGACGAGCTGCTACAGTGTGGATATCACTTTTGTGTATATTCATGTATTTGTCGATGTCTTCATCTTCAGGTGGGAAAATCTGACTCTGAAACAAGTTATAAATATCATAATAATTGGGATAGTGTTCCCTTATTTCATGGTTGTTTGTGTTAGTAATATTGAGAGAGGCTTGTTCTTGGACAGGAATAGGTGCAACCACTATTTGGATTTTCCCCTTTCTGGTTTGCATACAAGACATTTTGTCTCCTGCATAAATCGTTCCACTAATTTAAATTAATTCACTACTGAACTGATTACAGATAATAAAATCTTGGTTGTGGAGCCTGATTATCTCCTTGATTTATATGCAGGTATGCCTAGCCCCCTTTTGTCAGGGGTTCGGGGGCAGGCCTTGTTTTTTGGGAAACTTTCCTTGTAAAATATTGTAATTTCATAGTCAATCTGGATCGTTCATTATAAGGTCATAGATATGATGGTAGAAGTTATGTTATGGTTTTTTTCCCTCGAAGGCAACCCTCTTTTATGTGGGAAATGTATTACGATTGTGTATGAGTGTGATTATTGTATTCCAAGAGAGGAGACTATGAGAGAAAGAAGAGGAAGTTACAACAGGCGTGTTGTAGGCTGTATCCCTTCATTTTGTTGGATAATAAAAAGGAAGGACTTGGAAATTTCTTTGGTGGGCGTAGCCAACACTAGGTGAACCATGTATATCTATGCCTTTATTGTATTGTGTATCTTTTGTGTTTTATTTTTGCATTTGCCTTATTTTATTTCTCCACGATCCTGTTTTTCTAACATAAACAAATGAAACAACTTTCAAAATATTTACATGTTGGCTCGAAGATGACTGATCACAACACAATTTACCTAGTTCCTATAGTGGCAGCGTTAAGAAAATTTTGGGTGGAATTGCAAACAATTGAGGTCAATTATATGTTAACATGGTTATAATGCTTCCCAAAAATCCCTAACACACGAACAATCAATGCAAAACATGTTACAACTTTGATTTGGTCAGACTAGTACAATGTGTTATAACTTTTCTATGCAGGAAGTCATGTGTTCATGACCGTTTTCATATTACCAAGGTAGTGGAAATTATAATTGGAGGGAAATCATCAATGTCATCATCGGGTAATTACAAATAACCAACAAGGTTCAATCGATAGGAATCAAGAGGCAATATTTTGACGATGACATGTTTATACCAGTGGTTAATTTCGAATTAAGTGCTTATAAGTGACGATTATGAATTCATTGGAACTTACAATTTGACCATCAAAGACAAAACATTTTCCTTTATCTTCTGATATTCTAGTAAAATGGTTTGTGTGGGCCAAGTCAAGTGAGAGGGATAATTTCTAATTTTTCTGATATTGACACATGGCACCGGATTAATATGGACCATCCATGAGTACAAAATCCATATCGTCGATGATTTGTTTTAATTCGTTTTGTCATCGACAGACTTCACATGGAGACTAGAAGTAATTTTTTCAAGTTCGTTGACAACGAAAGGTCTCACAAAAACTATTTCCCTGAAAATCTTGGGGCAACGGGAAATGGCCATGTATGGGGAAAGAGATTAGCGGAAAATATTTGAGGGTTATGTCACGAGGTAAAAGGAAATGTTGGGATCCATCTAGAGCATGACTCATAATACATCTCAGGTAATCCTGGAAACTAGTCATAGGTTTCCATCGGTGTGATGATGTGGTTTATTGAAGTGTGAGTATCATTGTCGATAATACGGGACAAAACATGAGCGGTTCCAATCCAATATGATTTGTTGATGACAAAAGGTTTTCGTTGAAACGATCATAAAGGTGTCATCGTCGGGAAATTGAAAAAGGGAGTGCAATGATGAGTTAGAGTTAGAACATAGGCAATGTTTGATCATGATCACATGGATAGTGACGGGGGATTATTTATACGGGAAAATCAAGTTTTGCAAAAAGTTTAAGTGCTAGTGGTGCAAAGTAGAAAAGGATTTATACAATGGATTTGGTTTCGAGTAAGAGACTCTGCGTCACATTAGTTTTGGAGATCATATACAAGCATCAATCATATAAATAAACAACTATTTAGGTGAAAAAAAATTAGTACCTTGAAAACTTTTGGTAGTAGGAATACCCACTAAACTCAAGATTCTAGTGAATTGTTGTGACTCACAACAAAAATCTAGTTGTCCCAAAAAGGATTGTTTCATTTTTCGCTTCAGTTTTCTTCACAATTGATGAAAATTTACGGGTATGCTTCCCACATAGTTTCTTCATGCTCTCATGTTGCGTCTTCAGGATCGTAGTAGTTCCATTGAACCTTTTCCATGTCAATAGCTTTGTTCCTAAGAAATTTGACTTTCTCATCTAGGATGTGTACTGGTTCCACCTGGATCACAACCCAATCAATTACGTGGTTAGATTCAAGAACATATTTATTTAATAATGACACATGAAATGCATTATGCACTCTCATGGATGCAGAAAACGCTAGCATGTTTGCAACTAGGACTATATTTTCTAAGATCTCAAAAGGCCCACAGTATCTTGCTTCCAAATTTGGGAAGAAACCCAATCTTAGTGACTTCTCTTGACTTTCACTTTTAAAAATGCATGTTCACCCACTTCAAATCTTTGAAACCCATGTTCTTTTTTGCATAACTTTTATTCATGTCCTAGGTAGACTTTAAAGTCTATCTGATCTTTTTCATTGTCTCTTCCATTTCCTTTAGCAATTCAGGCCCAATAACAACTTTGTCTTTTGGGTTATCCCATCTCACTGGTGTGTTACACTTCCATCCATACAATTCTTCAAATGGGCTCATTTTTAATGAGTCTTGATACTCATTATCATAAGAAAATTCAACTAACTGGATGTAATCCTCCCACTTTGATGGTTGGTCCAGGAAATACATTATGAACATATCTTCAATTATTATGTTGGTCCTCTCTGTTTTCCCATCCAATTATGGGTGATACGATGTACTGAGATTTAAATTTGTCCCAAATCCTTTAAACAAACCTTTCCAGAAATTGGATGTGAATTTGGGGTCTTTGTTTGAAACAATTTCCTTGGGCACTCCATGTAGCCTGGAAAATGATTTCATGTATATATCTGCAATATTGTTTGCCTTGTGTGTAGTCTTTACTAGAGTAAAGTGTGTAACCTTAATCAATTTTTCCACCACTACCATGATGGAATCATGTCGCTTCACTATTCTAGGAAGCTTGGGAATAAAATCCACCGTAAATAATTCCCACTTCCATTATGGAATGGGAAATTGTTGTAACAACCCAGCTAGATATCTATGTTCATTCTTCACCTTCTTCCATTCTAGGCATCTACCTATGTAATCATCCACCTCTTTTTTCATCCCTGGCCAAAAGTATTGGCTTCTTACAACTGCAATTGATTTATGATATCCTCGATGCCCAACATATGGAACATTATGCATTTCTCTTATCACTATATTTTTCAACTCTCTTGAATTTGGTACATATATCTTGCCTCTGTACATCATTATTCCATCCTATTGCAACTTGTGATATTTAAATTTATGTTGTAAATTGCCTTGTAATGTTTATTTTATTTGCAAATAGTGTTGATCTGAAATTGTGGCTTCTAAAATTATGTCTTTTAAATCAGATATGTACATGTTAATGTTGCAATATGCATATCATACACCCTTTTGTTGAGTGCATCAACCACTTGATTTTATTTTCCTTTGATGTCTTTAATTTCAATTTCAAATTCTCTAATAAAATCGAGCCATCTAGTTTTCTTAGCATTTAATGTTGGTTGGCCAAACAAATGTTTCAGACCACAGTAGTCTTTCCTTAGCTCAAATCTTTTCCTCGTGAGGTAGTGTCTCCACATTTTTAGCGCATGAACAATGGCTTTCAATTCTAAGTGATGTGTGGCATAATTCCTCTCATGCTCTTTCAATTTTCAGTACTCCTAGCACACCACATGATCCTTTGAGTGAGGAATTCACCAATCCCTTCATTGCATGCATCAATTCACACCACAAAATATTCATCCGGATCTGTAATATTAAATATTAACGCACTTGTCAAAATGCCTTTCAGCTGCTGAAATCTCTCTTCGCACTCAAAAGTCCATTCAAATTCCGCTCCCTTCTTTTGCAATCAAGTGATGGGGCTTGCAATCTTTGAAAATACTTTTATAAATATTTGGTAATAACCTACAAGACCCATGAATGATCTGAACTCTGTGAAATTTCTTAACATTGGCCATCCTCTAATGGCCTCTATCTTCTTGGGATTAATTGATATGCCATCTATTGAAATAATATGACCCAAGTAGTGAATCTTCTTTTGATAAAAGATGCACTTACTTATCTTGGCATACAATTTGTGCTCTCTTAAAACTTGCAACACCATTCTTAAATTTTTCTCATATTCCTTCTTGGTCTTTGACTAGATGAGTATATCATCTAGGAACACAATAACAAAATTGTCTAGGTATTCCCTGAACACTCCATTCATCAAGCACGTGAAAATTGTTGGTGCATTTGATAGCCCAAATGGCACTACTGCAAATTCATAATGCTCGTATCTTGTCATGAATGTTCTCTTGCTAATATATTCTTTCTTTATCCTCACTTGATGATAACCTGATCTCAATTCAAACTTTGAAAAGATTATTTCACCTTTCAGTTGATCGAATAGATCATCAATCCTTGGCAAAGGATATTTGTTCTTTATGGTGACCTTGTTTAGTTTTCTAAAATCAATACATAGCCTTAAGGTTCCATATTTATTCTTCACAAAAATCATTAGGGATCCCCAAGGTGACACTCTTAAGTGTATATACCCCTTCTTTAACAACTTTTCAATTTGTATCTACAATTCTTTCAATTCTAGTGGACACATTTTGTAAGGTGTTTGGGACACTGGGGAAGCTATTAGAACCAAATAAATAGAGAAATCAATCTCTCTATTTGGAAACAATCCTGGGATCTCACCAAAAACATCTTCAAAATCCCTCAAGATTGAACGGTATTCAATGGTTTCCACCTTATCTCTAGCCGCCTCTTCCATTTGGGCTGCAAAAATATGACATCCCTTCCTGAAACTCTTTTTCAGCTACATGGATGAAATATATCTAACGTCTACAGCTCTTAGAATTCCTTGAACCTTGCCTTACTTTCCTACCTCATTAAGACAAGTGATTTTATTGTTGTAACAATCTAGGACAACATGGTATTTTTTTTGAGTATGTGTTATATTCGTTGCACAATTAGATATAGTGTTTTCTATGTTGCGTCAGGTGCGCGAGTGGGTTTGAGGGGGGACCTCCAAGCCCCCCCTTCAGGGGTTGTAGGGGGGCGATAACCCTCCTGCGTGGGGGTTCGGGGGAAGCGCCCCCAAGAATTTTTTTTCCTCAGGAAACGTGTCACATTTTTTGCCTCATTTTTTCATGTTGCCTCAATTTTCGTGTCCATTGTTGGGCGATTTTTCAACACATGGTTTTTCCAATGGTTTTCTATTTCAGTTAAGGAATTAGGGTTGTTGACTAATCTGGGTCATTGGGTTAGGGTTTTGGATGCCGCTATATCCTATATGTATATTGTATTGTAAACAATGTATCATAGTGGATGAATATATAAAATGTGGGTTTTCCTGGTTTGGGTTTCTAGGGGGGGAAATATTTGTGTAATGTGTGTATTTGCCATTGTATCTTTTTTGTTCTTTTACTGAAAATATGTTTTCAGTAAATATTGTACAAGGTTAAAATCTACATTTTTTTCAACCAATCCATGCCAATTAGACAGTCATATGAACCCAATGGTATGATGTTCACATCTACCTTTGTGTCGAGTCCATTCATGTCTATTGGACAATCCTTAACAAGCTCATTGATTTTCCTCTTAAACCATGTGGCTAACTAAACTAACCAAGGTTTATTATGTTTACTTCTTTGTAACTGAAATATTTCAACAATGTTAGAGGTTATGTATCTATGGCTAGCTCCAGAATCAATTAAAATTGCTATGGGTTGTTTATCAATCTTACCTTCCACTTCAATCATGGGGGATTGGTATTATGTGTGTTTGTCATCCAAGGTTACATAAATCCTTAGCATGTTTCCTCCCATGTATTCCATTATTTTAGCCTCCTAAATATTGTGGATGGTCCTCATCCTTTCTCCCTTGTGAGGGCAATCCCTGTACAATTGATCTCCCTCACATCCCCAAAACTCCATGGTCCATTGTCTTGGTCTTTTACCAAATGAATCTATCATCTTGGGTTAGTTTTGGGATGATTTTCCTTGTTGATTTTATTGGGAATTGTTCTTGAAAAAGGGTTGCTTGAAACCCTTATGCCTTTACTCCTTCTTACCCTTCATCTTGTCATTCCAAGATTTCTGGAAAACTATCCTCCCTCTACTCTACTCATAAAGGTGATTTTCTCTCCTTATGGCCTCCTACAAATTCCTGGGGTTATCATAATGTATCTTTTCACTATAGAAGGAGGGAAACCCACTCAGAAATATTTGAATTTTTACCTTCTCATCCTCTATGAAGCCAGCATACTTTAGCAACTCAAAGAATCTCTTCTCATATTCATCCATTGTCATGCTTCCCAAATTGAGTTCAAAGATATATTTCATATTCCTTTAATAGTAATACTTTGAAAAATATTTCTCCTGGAAATATCCTTTGAATTTCCTCCATGGGACCTTCTTCTCATCAAGGTGTTTGGCTTGATTAATATGATCCCACCACATGGTTTCCTTTCCTTGCAAGTGGTAGGTTGCAATTCGTGTTTCTACCCTTGAGAAGTAATCATGCAACTAGAAATATTTCTTCATTTCCAAAAACCATGCTTTATCTTCATCTCCCTTCTTATGCTCACCATTAAAATTTGGTGGATTGATTTTCATGAGTTCAATTTGCAAAATTTGTGACTCAGGCCTTCCCCTTTTCCTCCTGATAGGAGACACACTTGGGTTGCTCCCTGGCCCTGAACTTGCATGAACTCTCCTAATGGATTTCTCTGGGGAATAATGGCACCTTCTCGTACTCCTTGATTTCATTTCATTCCCATTCCCATCCCTTTTGTTATGGGATTCAGAGTCTTCCACTTTTATAGCACTAGTTGCTTGATTTGAACCTCAATCTTTGTTGATTTGTCAGTGCAACATATTCAGACTCTATAGTAGCTCCTACTGAGATTTCATAGTCTTCTCATTGTCTGCACTACACCTTTTCACTTCTCTATGCAATATTCTCATAGTGTCAACTATCTCCACAGACTACTCTCTACCTCTTCTTCCATTGGATTATGTCTCAGCATTTCCCGTGTTTATGCCCAAGCTTCTAAATTCTTCCTCATAACCATAATACCTCTGTGCATCCTCCATGATTGTGGTTATCATACATGAAACAAACTTCCCTCCTAAACCTCTTAATTTTGAAAGAAAATGTGTCTGTGATAAAAAAAATTGTTAGACAAATATATATATATATGGAAAAAGAATGCATAAATTTTATGTTCTTTAATGGCCATAGACATCTTCTTCTGATTTGACTTCAAAATTTCCTATTCCAATCCATTTTTTGGGTGCACATGATGATTCTACTCTTAACTATATTTCCATTGACTTCTCATTTTATCAAATATGAGCTCTAAGTAGAAAGTTATGGTCAATTGAATATTGTCGCTTTACCCGTCTTGTGCACCTTCCTCCCTAGTGAAAAGTAATCTTAAACACCAACTTTTTCCACTTAAAAAGGTAAATATATTAGAAAATGAGAAAAAAAAATTGTGACACTAATAATATTGTTGATACTAAATTCAAAACAACTCTTAGATTGTTAAACCGAGTATCCATTCAAAATCTACAACAATCTAGAAATGACAACTTTGTCCTTTTTGCACTTTCTCCTAACTTGGCAATTTTTAGCCCTGTTTAAGCATCCCTACACAAAATCATTTTGAATTCTTCCAGAATCCCGATAGGGTATATTCATCCCTACTTTTTGAATGATCTATCAAAATTTCACCCTTATCTGGGCTCTAGGATGATAGTAATGGCATGCATAAGTTTATATTGTTTTCCCATTTTTAGCCTTGTATGCTACCAGTATATTCTCTCTCATCTTGTACAGTTTCAGGTACCCATATTCAAAATATGGTTCCATGGATGTCTTCTATGGTCCATAATTTTTCCACAAACTATTCATGTGCCCCAAATTGACTTTTGAGCAAGGTGTTCTTCCCTATGGAGGTAAACTCGTACTGAATTATATCTTATACTATTTCATCTATAAATTCCTCATATGAGCTATGTTTTACGTCTGGAATATCTCATTGGAAAGATATCATTGTGTTCTTTCATTTAATAAGTAGAGACTTTGTGTACCAAACATACATATAGTTCTCAGGATTTTGAACCCCTAAAAATATTATTTAGGCCCTCAAAATGCCTCTGCAAGTTGATGAACTTCAAAATATGAAACATTTTGGAGAAAAACACTAGTTTATTGTTGTAACATCTTGTCAAATTGACTCGCACATGACTCTAGGAAATTCAGATAACATGGCATGGCACATGTCTATTGATTCCACATGCCATCCCTTGATTTTTCCATGTCATCACCCTTCGATCTCCGCCATCGGCCCTCGGCCAAACCTTCCATAAGCCTGTCGAGTTCTTTCTCATGGACTTTTCCTATCGGGAAGAATAACTTTCCCCACCCTCACAAATCCTTTTGAAACCAGAAGTCTAAACATTATCAACCTTTTTCCATCATAATTCCCCTGTCACAAAATAAAAATTCCATGCTTATTGATCTTCCCGAAGTCTGAATTCTGATATCCTATTGGACCCACTCTATCATAATTGTCCATCGGGAACATCCTTTCTGAAAAGCATCAAAAACATACTTTATGAAAACCATAGAAAATAATCCTTCAGTGTTAAGCCCTAATATTGGCTCATTACCCCTTAATTGGGGCATATTAGATTAGTAATGTTGTTTTATTTATGTCGACTTTAGGCCACTAGTTGTAATTATACCTCCTAGTCTCCTATATATACCAAGGAGACATTTTCATTTTGAATCATCTTGTACTTGAACATTTAAGTGGGGTAAAAGGAGGTTGCCCCCTCGAAGAGGCT
>ML781507.1:843888-856769 GCA_009831015.1 Picea engelmannii
AATCACCTTGAACATAATCTAGAAAATGTTTCCTATGGGGTGTGGCATGAAATGAAGCCTCTGAATCTACTACCCAAGACTCAGAAATATTATCTACAAAAAGAATCAAAGCATCTTGTAACACGTCACCTGTTACATTTGCTTCCTGATTTCTCTCTTGTTGTCCATCTCTTTGTTTCTTTGGAGCTCTCCAGTCTTTCTTCAGATGTCCTTTCTTCCCACAATTCCATCACTCTATCTTTCCAAGTCTGGATTTGGATCTGCCCTTCCTAGAATTCCCACAGCTCCCTGAGCCCTTTCCTCTATCCTTTTGTCTTCCCCTGTTCTCCATGTTCAACGCATTACCTGATGTCTCACCTGTGCTTTTCCATCGCATTTCCTCACTAAGGATAACACCAACAACATCATCAAATTTTAAAGTATTTGAACCAGAGACAGAATTACTTACAACCATGACCAAGTCATTCTAGCTTTCTGGCAATGAGCACAAGATTAGAAGATCCCTAACCTCATCATCAAAGTCCACTTTTACGGAACTTAGTTGATTAGTAACCATATTAAATTCATTTAAATGATCTGCAACAGACCCACATTCTGACATCTCCATATTAAATAATCTCTTCATTAGAAATACCTTATTGGATGCCGAGAGTTTTTCATACAATTTAGCCAACACGTCCATCAGATCCTTCGTTGTCTTTTCTTTCAAAATATTGAAAGCCACCGATGCTGCTAAGCTCAACCGTATCGTTCCTAGAGCCTTTCTGTCAAGAATCTCCCATTCTTCGTCCTTCATGGACGTCGGCTTCTTTGCTACTCTGCCCAACGGTAGGAATAGATCCTTCTGATATAAATAATCTTCCATATACATCTTCCATAACTGGTAGTTTTGGGCGTTAAATTTCTCGACCCTAAAATTTCCATCTTTCGACATTGCTCCCACTCGAACCAGGAACCCTCTTTTCCTGCGAGTTACATTTCGCTCTGATACCAATTGTTAGAAAAACAGGACCGCGGAGCAATAAAATAAAACAAATGCGGAAATAAAACATAGAAGATACACAATACAAGAGAGACACATATTTACGTGGTTCACCCAGTGTGGGCTACGTCCACTAGAGAAATTGGCAGGTCCTTCCTTTATTATTATCCAGCAAATGAAGGGATACAACCTACAGCAAAACCCGTTGTAACTTCCTCATCTTTCTCTCATAGTCTCCTCTCTCAGAATACAATACTCGCCATCATATATAGCTGCAATACATTTCCCTCATAAAAGAGGGTTGCCTTCTAGGGAAAAAAACCCTAAAATAATTTCTACTGTTAGATCTGCGACCTTATAATGAACAGTCTAGATTTACAATGAAATTACAATATACTTTTACAAGACAATTTTTCCTTCGGGAGCGCACTTTCCCCCAAACCCCCAGCCGGGGGGATAGCCCCCCCGAACCCCACAGAGGGGGTACCCCCTCTGAACTCCCCCACGTGGAAGAGTGTACATACTTCTAGGGTGTAAAGTCTTCATGGGGTATAAACACAGCTGAAAAACACAAGACCTCTGAGTCAGGAAGATAATCAGGCTCCACAACCAACATGATGGAATTGTCATGCATGTCAATTACTGAAATTGAATCTGATGTGAATTCGACCTTTTTACCTTTCTGAGTGATCTGAAAAATTAAGGGAAGATTCATAGAAATATTTGGAACATGTAAAGCATTCTCAAAACTTCCATTGTGGAGTTCCACTCTCCCTTCTCCTGCTACTGCTACTGGAGTATCATCCCCCATGAGAATAGGGGGTCTTGAGCATGGACTCAAGGAAGAGAAAACTACATCTTTCGTTGCGATATGATGGGATGCACCATAATCTATAATCCATGAATTAGATGAGGAATTAATTGCAACTAGATCATGATGATAACCTTTCTTAGGAGCAGGATCGTCTTCCTTCTGCTTCTTGACTCCCTCTGAAATGAAGTTTCCAAGGTTGATATGTTGAAGTGCATGTGCCATAAGATCGATATGTTTCTTCATGCATGTGGATTCTTTATGATTTGGTTTATTGCAATAAGTTCACTGCTTTCCCTTCTTCTTCTTCTTCCTCTTGGAATCTAAAGAGTCTCTGGAACCTGAAGGATCTTTGAAGGGTTTGGAATATCCCTCCTTCCCGTTCTATTTGGATGACACTTTTCCATCATGCACAGTGAGTGCATGTGCTTTGGGATATTTCATGAGGCCCATCTGTATGAGTTTTGTCTGCTCTTGTGTAAGAGACTCAATGAACTGAGCCAATGTAGGCATTTTCCAATTTGTTCCAAAAAGACATCTGCCAGAATGGAAATTGGAGGCATATACAATGTATTATGGTCCTATCTTGGCCAAGATTATTAGAATAAGTTGTTTCTCTTGTGTAGACTTATCAATACCACATTCACCCAAGCTCAATAGAAAAGATTTAAATTTAGTAAAAAAATCTTGTATATTATCAAAACTTATAGGGTCTAAGGTATTCAACTCTACCTCAAGCATATGACCTCACTTCTCATCCTGCTTTCCAAAGAGTCCTTCCAAGGTGGTACATATATCGTTTGGAGTCTTGCATGTAGCAACATGAAACCATAAATCAATGGAGATTAACTCAAGAAGTAGTCATGTGGCCTCATCCTTATGGTTCGCCCATCTCATCTTCTCAATCATTGATGTAGGTTTTGTTTATGTTGCCATCATTAAGTTATACAATCCTTTCCTTCTGAGTTGGAATTATGCCTTGGGCTTCCAATCAAAATAATTGTATGGTGTGAGGATTACCACCAAGTTTGATTGTATAAAATATTTCCTATCCATCTCTCCCATTGTTTCTAAGAACCTCAATCTACAAGTGAAAAATTAAGAAATCATGGCAGAAAGGGCACTTTAAGTGAAAATTCGTATCAATTTCAAGAGATGATATTGTGACTTACTTTCTTAGCAAACAGTGAGGAATCTCGCCAAATGGTTGAAAACCCACTTCCAAAATGGGTCGATTTACTTCTTTGGCAAGCCGTTTCCTCAAAAACTTAATATTTTTGGGAGCAATCACTGTAGAAAGGTACAGCCACAGATTCATATCAGTTTCAGGAGGTTATCTTATGGTTTACTTTCTGAGCAAATGGTGAAGAATATCGCCAAACGATTGAAAACCCACTTCCAAAATGGGCTGATTTATTTTCCTTTCAAGTCGTTTCCTCAAAAACGTAATATTTTGGGAGGAAAGGTATGACCACAGATTTAGCTCGTCGAAACCTCGATTTTCCTTATTCTTTGGCTTGTCTGGCTTGTTCCAAGCAACATAGCTCTGATACCATGTTAGTGTTTCATGGAAACTTGCACAGGATATCTAGCTAAAGCAAGTACAAACAAAGATTATCAAGAAAAGAAGAGAGATTCAATATGGAAGAATGAGAAAATATATTCACACTACTCCAATGAGCTGATGATTGATACATAGATCATGATCAATATGATACAATGAATAAGTGGAATACACTCGTATATAGGGAAAGACATTCCATAATTAAGAAAAACAATCAAGCATTTAGTTTTCCTTAGGAATGCTTACATGCATAATAGTGATGGTAAAAATAGAAAGTCTAAAATAGAACTAGTCAGTTAACTCCCACTGAACTAGTGTGTCGAAAATAGAAATATCTCCAACATAATAAACATATGGCTTCCTTTATTCATCTTTACAATATTAATGCATACAAATTGTTTCCTTTAAAATGTATAAACATTGAAGAGTATAAAATGAGAGGCAATTCAAACCTCAACTCTTTCAACCATAATTGTATATTGCAAACAAACAATCCATACAACATAATTTATCATTCAACTATGTCCTTGTTTCAACATATTAAAAACATACTCCAGTTATATATCCTTTATATTTCCACTTTATTTCATTATATAGGAAAAGGAAAGAAATGAGAAATGGAATTTTGGTGAGTGAGGATAAGGAAGAAATAACTTATGTACAACGTTATTTATGAATGGGAGATGAAGCCTATATAATCATCCCAATAAAATAAATTAGTTCATTTTCTTATAACACCCAATATAAACATTATTTAAGTCAAACATCTCATACTGGCCGAACATAAGTATGTTGTGTCTTCAAAAGAAAATATTATTTCTTCTCTAAAAATAATCACATGTACACTATGATCACTGTGTATCTTGAATCTATTATTTTAAATCAAAGTAATGTCATAGAAAATTGTTCAACATGAATAGAGTAACATAGGACGTGGACTTCAATATGGTTACTTCATACTCCAACCATATTCGAACTGTTTTCTTAACCCAATCAAAACCAAAACCATTTTTCAAAGAAAATGTTCATGAAGTAACCATTGTAGTCAGTCATATTGGTTCTATATTATATGCATGCAATACTCTTGACCTGTAGAATGCTTAGCTCAAACCAATTACTTTTCATTTCTTTATATAAGAGTCTCATGCTAGACATGATACCAACATGCATGTAACACTATGCCTTGACTATTTGCGTTTAAGGGAGGATTGAATATAGATAACTCAAATAAACCAATTTCAAGCTCGTGGGAGTTATTGCAGAGATAGGGTAATACCCTATTATTTTGAAATCAAGTTGAGTCGTGTTAACTCATAATGAGAAAATGAACTAGAAAGTGCGATTACCAATTACCATAACCAAATTCTATCACCAGAATCTAGTTTGAGTTCATATTTACTCCAGTATACATCCAACTTCAAATGGCTCTCATTAGAGAATAGAGTGAGAGTGGTGGTTCAAACTATGACCCAAGAATAGATATGAGTTCAGATAAATCCCATGTCAACACAAGATAGGTTTGAATACCCTTTTATCTTGACCCAACATTAAAAACCAAAGTGTGGGTATAAGCAAATCGACAGAGAACAACAATTCAACCTGGGTTTAAAACCTGTCACTCTCTTTCACAGTAAATGGTGAGTTCGAGAAGGAGTTTGGACTTCACCAATTAAAACCACAACCAAGACCCATTTTCAAATATTTAGCAAGAACATTTAAAAATCACAGAGTAGGTCCATAATGAGTTTAAATACTTTTAGGAAGATGAACTCATAATATCTATTCACAAAATCAAACTGGGTTGTTCCTAAAATGTGCAAGGAAAAAGATAAAGAGAACTCGAGTTCGAATCTCAACTGCAAGGAAACCAGGGGCTGCCCAAAAAACTTTTTTTCTTTAAAAAATGATATGGAAAGTGAGAGTATGGAAGATGCAAGCAAATATATTACCAACTTTTTGTAAACGAATACTTCTCTTAATTTTTCTTTCAAGAAAGAGTGGAGAAGGGGAAAATATGACATTTATGCACACAGTAATGTTGAACCAGAGCCAAATATAACCAGATTTAAGACAAATTCATTGTAGAAGATGTAAAAACAATTGTTGGCTCATACCTTGAAAAAATATTATTTTAAACCAATGATGAAGGGCCGAATTAGTTATGAAACCATGAGTGAGGTCTCAGCAAGCGGAGATCAGAGCTTCTTTATTCAACTTCCAACATAGAAAATGACCCAAAAGCAAGACAGAAAGGAAGAGATAGTGTGCAAGACTGTGGAATAAATGTCCATGTCCTAGTGCGTTTAGTGCATGGCCAACTCAATCATGTCATCAACCTAATAAACCATACCAATGCATGCCAAGTCAACAATCCACCCATCATACATAACCCTCGCACCATGTGAAACTTCCATTATGTCAAATCAAATAAACATCAAATATATTGTATCATAACTTTGAAATAGGTGACATCCATATATACCACATGTGAAATATATAAACCAAGACAACTCTATATTATATGTGAGCTTCACATGTCAACTATAAATCATACACAAGTTGCATACATCATGTGTTGAGTACTTTTTATGTGATGTTTCACTTGAGTGGCTTCAACATGGTATTCCAATCATAACCCAAAATTTTTAACACCATGTATTAACATATAAAACTAATGTGACTCACATATATCATCTGTATGAGTTGAGAACCATATTGAGCCATTAACCCAAACTTTGTTCGACAACACAAGTATTCCAACAGAGGACAAACACCTTCAGTAACCACTCACAAAGCCGGATCAAATATCAACACACTGATGTTTTCACGTGGTAAAACCCCTATGGGGAAACATCCAAAACCCAAGCCAACACGACCACTTGGAGCAGTTTATTAATGCAAAAGAAAAATATTACAGAGAGATTTTACAATAGAGTTTCTCACAATCGATCATCGGCAAATGACCCTCCATGCTCTTTAAATAGAGATCATGGACCAATCGGGTGTTAAGCCACAAATCAATGGTCATTAAGATTGAGCAGAGTATGAACCGTCAGATCACTCTATGTTGGGAACATATCGTGACCGTCGAATTTCCTAACTACAAATGCATACTAATGCATACTAAAGAAACACACTTTTACTTAACGACACATTAAACCAAGTAGATCTTAACTAACTCCTAAGTGTCTAAATATCTTAACATCCCCCCTTAAGAACAACTTGGGATAGGATTGAAGGATTTACAATGTTGACACAATAGGAGAAGGAAGGAGGCATTAGAGCCTATCCCCCCTTAATGACAACTTCATGAACTCCTAAGATTGAAGTTTGGAAAACTTCGCTTCTGTAAGAGACTTTGTGAAAATGTCTGCAACTTTATCTTCTGTAGGGAAAAAGAGAACTTTAATAACTTGATCACGAATGAGTTTTCTAATGAAGTGCATATGTAGCTCGATGTGTTTGTTGCGGTGATTTTGAACTGGTTCTTTGGCGAGCTTGATGGCACTCTGATTGTCGCACCAAAGGTTGGTCGAATGTTGTTGCTCGAATCCAAACTCTGTAAGGATCTGTCGAAGCCACAAGGCTTCCTGACTTACATTTATCGTTGCTCGGTACTCTACTTCTGCTGAAGAAAGTGCAAGAACCTATTGTTTCTTACAGGCCCAAGTGACAGGTCCTTAACCAAGGCTGAAAACATAACCTGCAGTAGACTTTTGATCCTTAGGGTCGTCGGCCCAATCTGAATAAGTGAAACCAACCAATAAAGGAGTCCCCCCTGAACTGTAATGTATCTCGAACTGAACTATACCATGGACATAACGAAGTATCCTTTTAGTTGCTTTCCAATGGATTTCATGGGTTGTTTGTATATACCGAGCTACAATACCAACAACAAAGGAAAGATCAGGACGGGTATGAGTCAAGTATAAGAGGCTACCAACTAACTGATGGTACAAGGTGGCATCAACTTCAGGAGAAGTACAGGTGGCAATAAGCTTGACTCCAGACTGGAAGGGAGAAGGGTTTGGTTTACAATCATCCATGTGAAAGGGATGAAGAAGGTCACAAGCATACTTAGGCTGGGAAAGAAAAATTCCTTCATTGGTTTGAAAAACTTGGAGGCCAAGGAAATAGTGCAAAAAACCTAAGTCTGTCATTTCAAATTTCTTCTTAAGGCTGGATTTAACATGGTTTAAAATTTTTGAGTCACTACCAGTAAGGATAAGGTCATCAACATAAAGGACAAGGATTATGAGATGGCTTCCTACTTTCTTGGTATAAACATTAGGATCAGAATGGCATCTAGAGAATCCGGTGTCAATAAGAAATTTGTCCATTTTGGCATACCAAGCTCGGGGATCTTGCTTAAGACCATAAAGAGATTTCTTTAAATGACAAACAAGGCTAGATTCATTCTGGACATAGCCAGGAGGTTGTTCCATGTAGATTTCTTCTTTCAAATTGCCATGCAATAAGGCGAATTTAACATCCATCTGATGGACCTCCCATTTATGTGAGGCAACAATGGCAAGAACAAGGTGGATGGAATTCGTTTTGGCTACAGGGGCAAAGGTTTCATTATAGTCAATTCCTTCAACTTGGGAGAATCCTTTGGCAACTAACCGAACCTTGTTTCTTTCAACACTTCCATCTGATTCATACTTAGTTATGTAGACCCATTTACATCTGACAAGTTTTCTTCCTTTTGGAAGAGGTACAAGATCCCAAGTATCATTTTCCATTAAAGAACAATACTCTTCATTCATTGTTGTATCCCAATCTGGATGACCTGAAGCTTATGCAAATGTATCTAGATCATGAGTCTCTGAAACTTAAGCCAAAAGAGAAAAGGCTCATTGGAACTATGAACGTGTTTGACGTTGATCTAAAGGATCACCGACAAGATCACCAGTTGTTTCTCATGTTGAACGGACCCATCTAGGAAGTGGTGGAATTAGTGCTTGTTCAGGTTCAAAGGACTCATCTGGAGAAAGGTCAGCAAGTGGAGGTGGATTTACATCCTCATTGTCATCATCTGAAGAAGAAACCAGAATAGGAACAGAATAAGGCACAAAGGTCGAATATGGATCGCAAGTCGAAGAAGGCACAAACGTCGACTTAAGCTTGCAAGCCAAGATATTTTCATCAAATTTAACATCTCTTCTAAGAATCATTTCATTACAATGTGGTTGAAGAAGTCTATAACCTTTGACATCTTCAAAATAACCAACAAGTATACACTTCTCACTTTTAGGCTGCAATGCTTTCCTTTTCTCATCAGGAATGTGAGCCCGTGCTATACTACCAAATACACGGAAGTGACTTACATCTGGTTTAATTTTAGTCCAAGCTTCTTCCGATGTTATATTTTTAAGAGCCTTTGTGGGAGTGCGATTGACTATGGAATTTTCACATTTGATTGATTTCGCCCAATACTTTAGACTTAATCCCTTAGATTGGGTCATACAATTAGCCATTTCTTTTAATGTGTGGTTCTTTCTCTCAACAACACCATTTTGTTGTGGTGTATATGGAATAATGTGTTGCATTTGGATGCCTTGTGCAGTGCAGTAACTTGTAAAATTATTGTTCACATATTTTCCTCCATTATTTGTTCTTAACTTTTGAATTTGATGTCCAAATTCATTTTCTACAAGGGCCTTGTAGGCCAGAAACTTGTCAAAAACTTTGCTCTTAAGTTTTAAGAAGTAAACCCAAGTACGTCTGGAAAAATCATCAATGAAATTTAAGAAATACTTGTACCCAGAAAAATAAGGAGAAGAAAATGGACCACACAAATCACTGTGAACAAGGTGCAAAGGGCCCGATGCGTGCCAAGAGGCACGTTTGTCAAAATTGTCCCGATGATGTTTGTCGAGAACACAACCGGCACAAACACCATCTCTGCATGAAACAAGAGGAAGACTAGTCACCATCTGTTGATTGCATAGTTGTTGCAATGAGCGATAATTTAGATGACCAAACCGCTCATGCCAAAGTTTGCTCAAGTCATCTCTATGAGCAACAAAAACTGATGAAAAAGTTGATGACCCAAAGTTGTCAAACTTGTACAACCTGGTAATATCATCAGCAATTCTAGCTGTAAGAACATGCTTAGGATCTTTTAGATCCTTGATTGCAACTTGGTGAGGTGAAAAATCTATAGTTTTACCTTCACCTGAATGAGTGATTTGATATACTGATAGAAGGTTAAAAGAAAGACTTGGAACACATAATACATCATTGAAATGACCATTATCTACTTGAACTGTTCCAGATCCTACAACAATAAGAGATCTATCATCACCAACAAATATTTTCTTGGTGTTACATTCATTTAGAGCAGAAAATATGGATTTATCCTTAGCCATATGATAAGATTCTCTTGAATCAATAAGCCACTCATCAGAAGAAGAAGTAGAATTTGTGTTGAAGGAGAAATCAGAAGTGGAAAGTGCATGTCCATGAGAAGAAGAAGAAGAAGTAAAATCAACATTGATGTTGTGCTTCTTCATCGTTGCTTCTAAAGCTGCCATCTTCTTGAAACATTTAGACTCATCATGACCATCTTTATCACAAAAGTTGCAATGTATGTCAATCTTCTTATTTTTATATTTTTCTCTTTTGTCACCATTAGGAGTTGAAGTTGTCCGAGCGGGTTTGGGACCCTTATGTTGCTTGTTGTTGTAGCGAGGATGTTTCTTCTTGGGATACTTGGGTTTATCTTTATGTCAGGAAACTAAGGCTTTGTTAGAGGTACTTGCAATGCTAATCACTCCAAGTTGTATAAGCTTATCTTCATCTCTAATCAAAGCGGCACAAAAGGACTCAAGAGTGGTTTTTCATAAGCTTTCCCTAGAGCCTGTCTCATGGCATAAAAGGTAGATACAAACACATAATATGCACTAGCTAGCTTAGAAAGAATAAGATATATGCAACGCTCTTCCTCCATTTTATCTTACATTCTTCACATAAAATTTTGAGTGTTTTAAACTTAGATAGATAGTCTCCAAGGCAAGAAAAATCACTTGGACTCAAGGTTAGTATTCTATTTTCTAACTGTTGTGCTCGAATAATATTGAGTTTACCAAACACAAATTCAATCTTGTCCCAAGCTTCTTCGGGGTCATCAATTTCTTGAAGGTGGTACCTTACATCATGAGAGATGGACATTCTGATTAGTCATCATGCTTCATCACTCCTATTATCACATTTGGATTTCTTATCAGTATCATTGGGTTCTTTTTCCTTTCCCAAGGTAATCTGGTACAGGCCTTTACTTCTTAATAAATCTTCCATATGAGATTTCCATTGGAAGTAGTTGTTGTTGGTAAGCAAGACATTACTTGTAGAAGCCATATTAAATATGCAGATAATGTGGATTTAAAAACTAAAACTGATGATCTGGATGGAAATATCTTGAAAAGTTATGTGGTTTAAAAAAAAAATGGCACTAAAAACAGACTTCAAATGTGAGAGTTATGTCCTTTTAAAAAAAGGCATAAACAGTAACCAACTGACCACGTGATAGTGTAAGTTGCTTTATGAAGTGACCCACTTTTATAAAGAGAAGTGGGGATCACTTTTACAATGAAGTTACTTTATAACAGAAAAGTTGCATGCAAAATAAATAACTCTAAAATAAAATATTAAAGCTACTTATAGTGATTCACTTTTATACTTGAAGTGAAATACACTTTACAATTTTAGCATGAACTTTTTCAAAAAAGTAACAAAAGAGAGAATTGAACTCAAGACCTCTTACTTAATAAGGCAAGTTTTAATCAAATGGTCTAGAAAAACATATTGTAATGTTAAGAAGGAGGATTATTTTGTTGTTGTTGTTGTTGTTGAACACGGCCTTGGAGAGTGCTCAAAAAAAACTATTTTCACACAAGAAAACAATTTTTCTTCTCGATGACAACAAGGGTTAGATCTCGGTTAGCTTACCCGGAAGATGCATCTTTTCCTATATGTTTCTAATTTTCCAAGATCGCACAGGGTGTGGAGAAAATATCATACGCAGATATAAAAGAGTAGCAACCCAAAAATAAATAATACAAAACCGAAATAAAACCAAAATACTACTCTGCAAAAAAAAATTAAAATGCATATTCAAGCTTTATACCTTCGGATCTGACTGTAATGGTCGTATATTGGGCAAACAAAAACTTTTTCGAATGAAAGGAAAAGTGTTCCTAAATGAAACGAGTGCTCCGGACACAATGGAATAGTCCTCTCAACCCAGAAATGTACGAAAAATGACAAAAATGGAGATGAGGCAACTCGGCTTCACGATCTTGATCTACAACAGGAGTGAGTCTTCAAACAGGCTCTAATACCATGTTCGACAACATAGGTATTCCAATAGAGGATGAACACCTTCAATAACCACTCACATAACTAGATCAAAGATCAACACACCGATGTTTTCATGTGGTAAAACCCCTACGGGGAAACATCCATGGCCCCAGCCAACGCGGCCACTTGGAGCAGTTTATTAATGAAAAAGAAAAAGATTACAGAGAGATTTTACAATAGATTTTATCACAATCGATCATCGGCAAATGACCCTCCATGCTCTTTAAATAGATATCATGGACCAATTGGGTGTTAAGCCACGGATCAATGGCCATTAAGATCGAGGAGAATATGAACCATCGGATCACTCTATGTCGGGAATATATCGTGACCGTCGGATTTCCTAACTACAAATGCATACTAATGCATACTAAAGAAACACACTAAGAAACACACTTTTACCTAACGACACATTATACCAAGTAGATCTTAACTAACTCCTAAGTGTCTAAATATCCTAACAAACTCCATACAAGGTGTTACTTCTAATAGGGTGTTTTAGTCATAAAACCCATATTTTCAAAACACTTTACACCATGCACCAAAAGACTACGATACATATGATGCTCTTTGTTGTGTATCAAGTTCTATGAGTGTTGGAACATATTAAACTCATAATGAAACCAAAACCTTTTCCAATTACCAAACCATGTAACTTATACTTGACATGTTTGCATAATATAGTAAATGAAAGAATTGTGATTAGGCATGTTCATCATATTATGAAGATCAACAACCAGACTTGTGCACTTATATATGTATTTTCAACTTGTACATACCTTCAGAACTTGTTATGGTGCTAATTGTTTATATCCATGCAATTAAATCTTCTTAACATCGAACATGTACATAAAAATAACTATCATCCATTTATTCAAGATACCATAAGCCGGAGTGTTTCATGTGGAAGAAAAGCGTATAAAACCAATACTTTTGCATTTTATTTCTAAGGGACCCCACCTATTAGCTATATAATAATTATAATCATAGGCTTCACATTATTTTTGTAAGTTTTATACCTGCGAAGTAAAGCAATGCATATAGATTCTTAAGCAATACAGAAATTAATCAATGGCTCATACACAGAGTACACAGAGATTTTATACCGGAAACCCTCAACCGGGAAAACCTTTCTTATTTTCATTATATCGAATTTCACC
>ML781507.1:862019-872407 GCA_009831015.1 Picea engelmannii
ATCAAGACCGAGCCAAACCCTCAACAACAAAGGCGTCCCTCTGAAGCCAAAAACGAGCTCTGATACCACATGTAAGTTTTAAACCTGCGAAGTAAAGCAATGCATATAGATTCTTAAGCAATACAGAAATTAATCAATGGCTCGTACACAGAGTACACAGAGATTTTATACCGAAAACCCTCAATCGGGAAAACCTTTATTATTTTCATTATATCGAATTTCACCATTCGCCATACAATATATAAAATGTTTTTAGGTATTTCGTAGATACCAAAACCACAATCCCTTAATCCGGGATTAATTTACAAATCCGCTAAAAATAGCAAAAAACCGCCCAAAAAAAAAATTCGGGGTGCTGCCCCGAGCTACCGCTCGGTGCCGAACGTTGTGCGTAACCAGGGGGGGGCATACCTGCCCCCCCCTGGGACCCCCCTAGGAAAGCGCCCGACGCACATGGCAGAGCTCTAGGTGAAGGGATCGTCAGACGTAGTTGTCATATCTAATGCACCCACACACACACACATGCAAAGAATATAACACATACCCAACAATTTTGTGATATTTTTATAATAGGTGACGATATTTTGAGTCAACATAATGGTGGTAGATTATCTATAAAGAGAGAGGTGTCGGTTATGCTCACTTGCAAGAGGACATTACAAGAGGGAAAAAATGGTGGTTTAACATAAAGTAATAAACCCTAAGAGGAAAAAACCATAAATATCCAAAACCATCACTCTAGGAGATGAAGCACCAAAAGGATTGTGGGCCCCAAAGTGGCTAGTTTATATGTCAACTTCCGAGGGGTGTAACTTTTGCATACAATCTTCGTTTGGGGCGCATAGTAGCTCGTTGGAAATATCTAACTGGGAAGTACAATTTTTTGCAAGTATAGAGATTCCATGGCCACCCAAGGCCCCAGAATGGCCAAAAAACATCATTTAAGGCCTCAAAATAGTCTCAAAAGTTTAATACCTGAAAAACTGTGGATAAATAAATTGCCAAGGTAGAGAACCGTGTTGATTCAATGGAAGAGGTGGGTGGCCACTAATGTCCAACTAGATCAATCCTCACCCCTAGGAAGCAATGGTCCCCATCAAGTTCCCTCATTATATGGGGAAACTTTTTCTAAATTTGACTTTTGGTGAGCCACTTTCCTTGGTAAAGAAGTCGTCCTACATTGAAAATCCAATAGAGTTTTATGTTATGTCAGTGGGTTCCATTAATATTGGTGTCCATGATACAATCCACTATATCCTTCTCAATGTAGTAATAATTGAGTTCTATAGGGGCCAAATTCTCATCCACCTTTGAAGTGTCCAATAGGGATGGAAAATATGGTCGAAGGAACTCCACATTAAATACTAGGTGCAAGTCAAGGAGAGGGGGAATACTCAATTCAAAATCACTCTCATCTGCAGCCTTCATGATGGTGTAAGGCCTATATCAAATTGGTATGAGATTCCTATCGAGGGATGTGGGGTTCTCATTCTACAAATGAAACCACGCCTTATCACCAACCAGAAACTTATGTGGAACCTGATGATGGGCATGTCATTTCTTGTACTTGGAATTGGATTTATGCATGATATAGTGAACCTATTGTTGGATGTGTCGGATCCATTCAAAAATATTGGTTTCTATATATGACTCATTATAAGCATGGGAGAACTCTTCCTATGAAGATGAAATGGGTAGAGCTACATCAATGGGTTCCAATGGTTGGAACCCCAGGCACACTTGGAAATGGTTGTGGCCAATAGAGATGTGGAGAGATTTTTTGTATCTATGTTGAACATATGGAAGGATCTCATCCCATGTACATGGATTATTGGAGTTGTACATGTGCAGGATCTGCACAATCATCATATTGACCACTTTTATTTGTCCACCTGTTTGGGGTGGAAGGAAATCAATTTGGTTAGTTTGGTGTCCATCAAAGACCACAAGATAGACCATAACATATTTCCTATCTAAAATAATGGTCCATGGTAGCCCAAAATGAACCCAAACGCATTGAAAGAAGAACTTAGTAGTGGCTTTGGTTGTGATAGTATTTTTACACAATTCCAAAATGGCCATCTTAGAGAACCGATCAACAACCACAAAGACACAATCATAACCATGCTTGGTGGAGGGAAAACTTGACATGTAATCCATGGAGACTAACTCCCGAGACTTGTCTAGGGTAGGTAGAGGAGTGTAAAACCCCTGCTTCTTAATGGCATGTTTAGTAATGGAAAAGGTAGTACATGATAAGATATAGATGTTGACTTCATGTCATAGTTTTGGCCAGTAGAAATACTTTTGAAGTATTGTTATTGTCTTCTACACACTTAAGTGCCTTTCCACTTGACTATAATGTTCCTTCCAAATTATCTTTGCACGCTCATTTGAATGAAAAAAAAGATGGGCTAGATAGCATAAAAGTGTGTCCTAGAGGTGATTTTGGAGCTTTTTTACCTACACCTAATGTCTAATATGTAGCAACGAAGTTAGATTCATTTTCATACGGTTCGTGCCCATAGGATTTAAGAATTGTGGTTAGTGCCACAATCAAGAGGCGACTGAGGTAGTATGTACCACGGTTTATTCTTCCCTTCTTATACTTGATGTTCAAGTGGAATTGTTGCAAGTACATGGACCACTTATGATGGCAATCATTCTATAAATTTCCTTTTGTCTGCATGAATTGCATAGGCTTATGATCAGTGTGGATGATATTTCTCCTTACCATAATATAATACTTCAAATGTCACCATGCATGCACAATGGAGTACATCTCATTGTCATAGGTGGGATACTTGTGAATTGTATCAAAGAGTGTCTCGGTGTGATAGGCCATCAGATGTCCATGTTGAGTGAGGACTACACTGATAGCATAGTCAAAGGCATTTGTCTCAATCTCGAATGGTTGTTGCAAGTCGCACTGAGTGAGGACCGATGTCAATTAGAGGTGATGTTTCACATCCTCGAATGATTTCTATTATGACTCAGACCAAGAAAAATTAGCTTTAGTTCCATCCTTGGTCACTTAGCTTAAGGGCCAAGCAATATCAGAGAACCCCAACATGGACCTATGGTATAAGTTGGAAAGTCCCAAGAAGCTATGGATCTCTATTAGAGTCATTGGGGTTGGCCCATTATGAATGAATTGGATCTTGGTTGGGCCCACATTCACCCCATTTTCATCCACGATGTATCCTAGATATTGAATTCTTTACATGTAAAATGGGCATTTCTCCATGTTGGTATATAACTCGTGTTGCCGCAAAGTGCTCAAGATCTATTGAATGTGATGCAAATTTTCTACCCAATTTCTACTGAATATGAGGATGTCATCCAAATATATGACCACAAAAGAGTTGGTGAATGACCATGGGATTCCATCCATCATCCTCGTGAATGTTTCTAAAGTATTAGTCAAGCCAAAATGCATGACCAACTTCACAAAAAGGCCTTGTTTATACTTGAACACGGTATTCCATACATCAATTTTTTCAATCAGCTTTTGGTGGTAGCATGAATTCATATCAATATTATTAAAGAACTTGGAACTCTTAATTTGATCAAGAAGATATTCAATCTATGGGATAGAGTACCAATTCTTAACAGTGATTTTATTTAGGGCTTTGTAATAAAAAAAAAGTCACCACTTCCTATCCTTTTTCTGCACCAATACAATTGGGCTCCCACAAGGTGAGGAGCTTGTTCCAATGTGGCCATTTTGGATGAGCTCGTGGATTTGATGTTTTATTTCCTCATTCTATAGAAGAGAGCATTTGTGTGTTGTTCCATTAGGTAAAGGAGCACCAGGTATCAATTCAATTGAATGTTTGACCTGGAAATTCAGAGGCACCCCCACAAGTGAAGCAAAGATATCTATGTATTCCTATAAAATATTGTCCACTTGATTCTACTATGTATATATGCCCTATGTTGAGGTGGTGGTGGTTGTAGTGACCTTCTTCTCAGCTTCCAACCAAGCCATGAAGAAGAAGAAACTTCCGGTCTGAGAGATTACCTTATGCCACTACTCTTCCAAGATTAAGGAAACTGTAGTGGTCATAACTACCTCTGTTGCCTTGTAGAGATGGCCTTTGAAAGTAAAAATGATACTACTAGTATTGGAACCATAAAAAACATGAAATTTCCACATGTAGGGTTGTCCTAAAATAACATCACAAACTTCAAGTGGAGAAAAATCACACAATACCTCATCTTTGAAGGGATTGATGTCGTAAGACATATGAAATTTCTATATGACAAAGAGGTCTCATCCCTAGCTCAACCAATTGATGGTGTATGGTTGGGGGTGTCGTTTTGTTGGAAACTTCAATATCTTGATGACCTCGGTCGAGATTAGGTTCTTTTGGCTATTATTGTCAACAACGAAATGTAGTGGAGTCCCCTTCACCCACATCTATGAATGGAAGAGGTGTTCCCCCTCCTCGGTCTCCTCTGACTCTTTTGGTTGGATTTTTGCAATTGTAATGGTAGAACTAGGTTATGTGTCAATTATTTTGTTTCCCTTATCCTACTCTAAATTTGATTCTAAGCCAAAGTTTTATTCTTTTTCCTTCATCTCAGCCACCAATGATTGTTTTGAGCGACATTCTCAATGTTGTGCCAGGGTATTTTGTGGAACTTGCTTCTTCGACTTCCCATTACCCTTATTTGCATGTGGCTTGGAATGGTTTTCTTGAGGTTATTTGTCCTTGATATTTTCTTTGTTCAGTGAGTTAGGGATACCTTTACCATGCTTCTGTTGCAGCTAATTCATAGACCCAAACTCTTGCATATTCCTTTTCTTAAATGTCCTCTCAATTTTTACATCATATCAATAAGTGTCTCCTAGTGAGGAAATGTCCAACAAATCCATATGTAGTCCACTACGGTACTTCAAAATTAGGTTCTTCTCAGAGTCCCTAATACCCATATTTGGGCACGAGGTATGGAAGATATTGGTGTACTATGTGTTATAACATCTTTAGCCACCTCAATTCAGCTAAGATTCACTCTATTAACCCTAATACATCCTCCACCTAAATTTGGATGATTAATTCCATCCCTAACTCTATAAAATGAGCCTCCTTTTCATATAATCACTAGTTTCCCTCACAAAGAGAACGGTTACTCACTAATTTATTTAAGGAAATTTGTGTGTGCATTCTCAAGTGAGTAAAGAATATATATATCATGAAAATCGTGCACTCCCACATGGATTTTACATGAAAATTAGTTTCATAACTTCCTAATTCCCATAGGAAATGGTATTAACCATCTTGAAATGGTATAAATAAGACCTTGAAGGAAGAAAATTTAGACACTACTCTCCTTATATCAAAGTTATCATCCAATCCCAAGCAATCAAATCCATTTCCCTGAGGTTTTTATGACCAAAATCTCCCTAAGTTATTCCATCCTTAGCATCTTCCATCTCTCACTTTCCAAGAAATAGATCTAAGACATCCTTGTCTTTCTCTTCTTTGAGTGGAGAGGAAAACTGGAGATCAAGAAGTCTTGAGTGGCCTGGGGCAAGAGGAATTCAAACATCAGTTATGGGCGATGTTGGCAGCATAATCCAAGTGTACTTTATTTGTACTATTGTTTTAATTTATAAAATAGATATCTCTCTTCTCCCCCCCCCCAAGTTACTCTTTTTTTTCATGCATATGTTTGATTATCAGTTTCTAGTGTTGTTTATGAATCTCTTGAATTGAGTTAGTTATTTATTAATTCATTTATATATGTTGTATTGGTTTGAGGAAGGCCTTGTTCTTTGTGTGCATGTTGAGAAACCCATGGACAAGCAAGAGGATTGGAGCAAGGACATCCTAGAAATATTGTCTCTAACAGTCTGATCATAGAGTAAGTCCTCTAACTACCTCTGTAGTTATTTCAAAATTAGTGTAAGCTAAACTAGGAGAAAGATAGAGTGTTATCTTTGCTTTTTGATTTGTTGTTATGTCACCCTATTCATAGGTTAGAGTTTACTCTTTCGTAACAAAATTGATGACTCCACTAGGGAATAACTCTTAGAGATATTATTTTTAGTGTGAACCCTATTAATTATAGGATCTTTGTGTCATTTCTCATGTATTCTTCTTATGTGACTTCTTCTTTACAACCATTTTAGACTAAAGTTTGGAACTTCTTCTAATTTTTTCTTGAATTTTTCTCCCTTAACTGTATCCACTCTGTACTTGTCCTTGGAGACAAAGTGAGTACTCACCTATTTCAGTAAAGTAGGGTGTGAGTACTTTCCCCTTTCCATTACAGAAGGTGAGAGTAACCCTTGGGAGGAGATTTTTTTCAAGATTTCATCCTTGTTTTCCTCAGTTTTCTCAACACAGTTGTTGGTCTAGTTACCTTGGTGTCTATCTAAAGTCATTTAAAATCTATTGCATGTTTTCTTAGTTTCATTCGTCATTAAAAACAAAAAAACATTGTAGGTTTTTTTGCATGTTTTCTTGTTTGTCTGCTTATTTGAGGTGAGGTTGGCTAGTTGTGTTGAAGGGAGGAATGACAAAATCCTCATTCAAGAATTTTCAAATCTCATTAATCTAAGTGAGATAGGCAGTATTATAACCCTGGGATTATAGCCTATCAAAAATCTCAATCAGACCTCAAGAAATAGATTCTTGGATCTAATGTTATTTTAAAAGTATTTATATTTTGTATCTTTTATGTGAAATAAACTAAAAAATAAAAAATTACTTGAAAAATGAATTTAAAGAATATCTAAATAAGTAAATTCAAGAAGGCATAAATCTAAAAATGAGTATGCAACAAGTCTCATAAATGAGAATAAATCAACAAATAACTTTATTAATCTAAATCTGAGTTACTACTGAGTTTTATCTTTTCAATCCCCTACGAGGATTTGGATCAGAATTACACTTAGAATTCTAAGATGTTATTTGACTCATATGAAGACAATTGGTGTCAAAAAGATGAAGACTAGAACTGGAAACTGAACTAGATCAATCCAAGCTACAAGTGCACCATTGTCATGACTCTGCAAAACTAGCATTAATCAGCACTTAAATAAATTCAAAACATCCAACTAAAACTAAATAGACTTTCAAGAAGAATGAATGAACTTGGATCATGTCAATATTCAATGCTTCCTAGTCCTTTCTTTTCCACCTTCAGAATAACCCTATTATCAACCAAACAAATTATCTCTAAAGAAACTCAGAATGGAATGAATGAACAGATAGTATTCTCACTTGAGGCAAGAGAAAACCTTATCAAAGGTATTACTTCTTTATTTTCTCTTGTACTTTATTTGTCTTTCTCCTCTCCTTTTATATCTTCAAAAAGTATTTTGAGTAGTTCAACTGCCTTTTTGTTTTCAAAGTTAAATAACTTTAGTTAGGAGAGCACAAATTTTATTTATAATAAGGGTAATTTATAACAAATAATGGTGGGGTCTCACTAGATCTGCATTCATTTTTTTCCATCATTTCTCTTGTAACTCCAAAGTATGATTAAATATCATGAATATATTAGCATCATAAAATATATCAAAGAGTAACCCATATAAACATACCACATCAAAAAACACTTTACCTCCCAAAAAAATATCAAAATGTCATGATATTTAAAGTTCTCAAAATAATATCATGTGTTTGTTGTCCCTCTAAAATATGCTTCAAGTGTCAAAGTGGAAATATCATAATACAAAATAAAATAAATCGCAAAAAATATTTCTTATTATATGATGCCTCTCTTTTCCTACTTCATTCTAAGAGATCATCCTTTTGTTTAAGTAAGTCTTTATCAAAATACTTATTTTCTTCCAATTTCTCTATCTCAAGATGTGTATCACTAAAAGTGATTTTTCTCTCATTACTGTCTACTTTGACTGAAGGTTGTTTTGAGTGTATGGAAGATTATTCATATGTCTTTGAACTTGGTTATTTCATAGATTGTTTTCCCTTTTCAACTTTGGGTTCAATGGGAAGTAATTTGTAATTTCTAGGGACTTGAACTGACTAGGCCATAGAGGCAGCATATGCAACATGAGGAATTGAATGTAGAGGAGGAGGTTGAGGCAAAGGATTATTAGGCCAATGAGCTATTCCAAAGGGAGAATTTATGGAATTATTATCCCATCCATCATTATTTGGTTGTACAAGAGGTTCAAGGAATTCAACAATACTAGGATGTGGTTGTAGGGAAGGACTAGGATGATCTTGAGGCTGGGGAAATATAGGATGTCCAACAAGATTTAAATATCCATTTTGTACCAATTGGTTGAACTCTTCAAAATCAACATCAAAATGTGTTGAAAACCTCCTTATGTCTCCCCTGTTTCAAAAACACATTGGGAACTCTTCCTCTTCTTCCCATGTTCCCTATGTTTGCACTCATGTTACTTACCCGACTAAAACAACTCATATATATGCATCACCATTCCAATTAGTAAAATACAAGACATAGTATAATAAACATATAATACATTTTTTCTTGAAATGATTTAGCTATGAATTTGAAAATGACAAAGTAATTCAAACATCCAAGGGAATAATGAGTGGGAATGAATGTAAACAGGAAAGAAAAACCACAATTGACAGGTAGTCTTCTCAATATTTTGCTTTAAAAAATTCAAACTGTACACCTTTTTACAAAAAAAATCTTCATATAAACAATCTATTATCTCTTTCAACAAGGCAAATGAGTGGAAAATGAATAAATAAATGATAGGTATATATGATAAAGGGAGAGTAATTAGCAAAAAATGATAATAAATGACAGGAATGTATGAAAAATTATGTTCATTATCTATAAACAATCAATCATTTATGTCCATAAAACTATATATTTTTCCATTATAGAGCTAATAATTTGTGTATAGTTCCTTTCAGAATACACATAAACAACTTCCCAAAACATTCATGTATGCCCATATTATTCCTTTTGTCCACACTATACTTCCAAACTGCATAATAATATGATTTTACATCATCCAAATCAAAACGAAAAACTTCTCATATATCATTAATTGACCAGAAAATAATTTCAATACCATATGCAAGTCTTCCCTAATGATCAAATGTTTAATAGACCCTCTTTAAAAGGACTCTCTTAACAAATCAATCTTTTAAATTGCATAAACAAGGAGAGAAAAACATGGAATTAAAATAAAATATGAATAAGAACATATGGGAATAATGCATGGAAAATGATAAAATAATGAGGGGATAATTCCCAGTTTATGTAATAAATATTTCACTTATATATTAAACCTTTTATCCTTTTTCAAATATGCATTTGTTCTTTATACTTTAACAACTCAAACCATGTGTCTGACTTTATCATTGAAATTTATTTGATTGGCCAGCTAGCAATGATTTCAACCAATATTGTTTCCTTTCAATGAAAACCTATCTCTCAAAATTGTGGCTAATCGGGATTGTTGATTAATAAATAATGCAAAGGATAGAAATTAAAAATTATAGTATCATATTCATAAGGGTGCATCCTTTATCTTAGAATAATGAACAGAGTAAGTGTTGAGTTGTAGCTCTTGTTTCCCAAAACGAAATGACCAATGCTCTCAACAATCAATCAATAATTTGAAAAGAACATAAATACAAATTGTTGTTTGAAAAGAACATAAATACAAATTGAATCAATAATTTGAAAAGAACATAAATACAAATTGAATGAAAATGAACTCGAAGTTATAACTGATCTATAGCAGCAATGGTTCGAACTCAAGGGATGGAGGCTACTTTGGAAACCCAAAAGAAATAATGGGTTTAGTTTTATAACCAATAAGAAAACCAATGGGAGCGTAGCCTCATCAAAGAACAAAGTAAGTTCCAAGCACGTGTTGTGTCTGATAAACCATAAATCCAACAATGAAATAAAACTTTTACTTTGCCATCGGGAGGTGGTAAAGTTTGGGCCTAAAGTTAGGTTGGCATCTTTGCACAACCATTATGTTGAGGAGAGAATAAAGTTAGGTTGGCATCTTTGCACAACCATTTTCCATATATGCCAAACCAACTCATATATATATATACAGAGAGAGCGGGGTATGTTAAAATCAAAGTTTCATACCTTGAACAATTTTGTATGAGTGCACATTACGAGGGACAATTTTGTAACTGAATGAAATTGTTTTTTATTTATGTAAGCTCATAGAGGAAAAGGTTGAATGGAGAGTGGGTTGAATGGTTGAATGAACTGTTGGAAGCTTGCATTTATTGGTTGTTGTATATTCTCCCTTGGAGGTTTCTCTTACAAGAAGGGTTTCACCACGTAAAATCACTATGTCAATTTAGTGTATGTTTGTTGTGTTATATGTCTTGATTAATATTTACAATTGCTCTATTTGTCTTTTTTTTCTTCCGCTGCACAACAATCTTATA
>ML781507.1:876236-895022 GCA_009831015.1 Picea engelmannii
ACACCAGGGGTCAAGCAACTGCTGAGAGGGGTGCTCGTTTCCACCCAACCGTAGGCTCAACGACTCCCAGCGGATTTACCACTAGCCACCCCCGAGCTGAGACCACGATGTTGTGAGACTGCGTCTCTGTTTTCCAGTGACCATGACCAAAGGTTACTCTCCTTCCTCTCTGCTATCACTCACTCTGTGTATTTCCAGAGTTCCCTTCCTCCCCTCGCGTTTGTCCCCCAATCGCTTCTACCCCACGCCTTATCCTCTTGCGAGGTTGCGTGTGGCATGATTTCCCTCGCACTGGTCAGTCATGATGGCTCTACGGATGGGCGGTTCACCTCCCCATCCCTCATTAACTTCTGAGGAGCCATCAACCTGCCAGCCTGTGAGACATTTAATTCGGGGCCAACGAGCCGATTTTGGTTCTCCGGGCCAGTGAAGTCCAAATACGGTATTAATTCTCGGTGGAAGTTAACGCCACCTTTCCAGGTGCCTTCCACCGCCATCGTGGTCTCTTTTTTTGCACATCCCCTCTCAGCAGTCCTGCAATAAAATTCATAATGTTATTCACATTCATTGACCTTTTCCTCAAGGTCCATTTACATCACATATTCACATTTATGAGTTTGCCATAGTTCTTGGCCAGTCCAATTATTTTTACAAACTGGGGGAAACAGGGTGTTACAAGGTTGGAGCCTCCTTCCAATTGGAGCTGGAAAACAAACGAATTTGGAGCTTCCAATGAATGTAATTCTTAAAGACATATAAGAAAAATCATTTTTTTCATTTTCCCCCGCTTTGATTTTCCACATAAAATCAATGGTGTATTGTGTATGTGTATGATTTCTCATTTTTTCATTGTTTATTTACTCTACAATTATTGGATGATAATTCTACATTGATATAACACTTGCATTTTATGACTAAATTTATTTATTATTGATTCNCCCCCCCCCCCTCTCAATAATCCAACAATTGGTATCAGAGTAGGCTCCTTCAGAAATCAGTTTAACCATTGAAAGGTAGATCATGGAGAGAAACAACATGAATAAAAACAGAATACCACAATTTGATGGACAGAAGTATGCATTCTAGATAAGAAGGATGAAAACATATATACAGGCACAGGGGTTTGAAATTTGGCAATCAGTAGTAAATGGATACAAAGAACCAACAGTTCCGCCAACAAGTGAGAAAACAATGAAACTCAGTCAAAATAATTCCAAATCCAAAAATGCACTTCTGAATGGTCTTGGTGAATCGATATATACCAAAGTTTTATATTGCAAATCCGCTAAAGATATTTGGGACAAACTTCAAAATATTTATGAAGGAGATTCAAAAGTCAAAGAAGTAAAGCTTCAAACTTATAGAGGTCAATTTGAACAACTAAATATGAAGGAATATGAGAATGTTGTAGCTTACTTCTTACAAGTCGATGAAATAGTGAATGAAATCATAGGATTGGGAGAAGAAATTGAAGAATCTGTAATTGTTCAAAAGGTACTAAGATCTCTTCCTATGAGATTTGATCCTAATATATCAGCACTAGAAGAAAGAGTAGATTTAGACTCAATAAGCATGGATGAACTACATGGAATCTTCACAGCATATGAAATGAGAACTGTACAGGAAAATCCAGATATAAAAGAAGCAGCTTTCAAAGCATCCAAAAGGTCAAAGAAAAAGGGAAATCAAAAGGAACATAGCAGCAGCAGTGACTTCTCATAAGATGATGAAGAAGAAGTGGCCAACTTTGTCAGAAGATTGAACAAGGGAACCAACGACAGATATAAAGGTAAGCTTCCATTGATTTGTTTTAATTGTGATGGTATTGGTCATTTTTCTAACAAATGTACTCATAAGAAAAATAAGAGGAATGATGAAGATTACTGAAATATAAAAAAAGCATATAAAGGCAAAAGAACCAAAAAGAAAGCTTTCAAGAAAAGCTTATGCACCAAAGAAGACATATCCTTATCAGATGAAGATGAAGTTAGTGACAGTGAGACAAAAAGAGTTCTATTCATGGAAATAGAAGACTCTGATAAAGAAAACACTAAAGAAGAATATGAAGAGGCAGAAGTTGAATACCAAGAAGAATTGGTGAGTTCCATAGAATTTATAAGAAGATAAAACAAGAAAAACAAGAAGCTACAAGCAGAACTAGACAAGAAAGAAGACACTCGGGAACTAGAACAAATGATCATGAAATTGAAGGTTCAAATAGAAGAAGATAAAAGAATTGAAGAAGCACTCAAAGAATAGTTAGAATAAAGATACAGGATCATTGGAAATTTGGAAGCAAAGATTGTCACATTGAGAAAGGATCTTCAAAAGAAAAATATGCAGAATAGCTCAAAAGTTCTCTATGAAATTATCAGCAGTCAAAAGAATTATCATGACAAGTTTGAACTTGGATACAATCAGATAGAAATGGATCAAGCTCCAAATAAATAGAACAAGAAACATCCAAAAATATATGCAGAAACAATCAAAGGGGATAGGGAAATCTACAAGGAAGATTACAGAGACACTCCTCCACCGAGAAGATTCAGACATCAGAATCGACGACCGACAAAAAAAAATAAGACTTAGGAAGAAGAAGGATTCATAAGAGTAACTCCTTTCAGAACATCTTCAACTCCCAGGTATCAAAATATATTTTTTGGTTTATGTTATGCATGCAATAATTTTGGACATAAAGTTGTAAATTCTGGAGCTAATAGCAGGAACATAAACAACTTTGAAAGTCATACACAAAATGGTTATCCAAGAAGGCCTAGTGAAACACAAAGAAGAAGCTACAACAGGTTTGAATCATTGAGCACTGAAGTGGAATGCTACAAGTGAAACAAATTTGGACACATGACCAAATATTGTAGAATTACAATCCCTCCTAGAGAACCACAACAGAACAACAACAGTCATAGACGGGATCCTCAAAAGAGAACATGGATGAGAAAGCAAAATCAGTATAGAAATGAATAATGCACACTCGCTCTACAAGCTAAGAAGAAGAAACATGGTTGGAATGTTGACAGTGGTTGTTCAAAACACATGACAAGTGATAAAGGTAGGTTTCTTACATTAAGAAAGGAAAGAGATGAATCAGTCTCCTTCAGAAATGATGATTCAGCTAAAATCATTGGAAAAGGCACAATCAGAATTGGAAACAAGAATACCAAGGAAGAAAATGTTTTACTAGTAAAATATATGAAACATAATCTTCTAAGTGTGATTCAAATGTGTGACCAAGGTCATAAAATTACTTTCGATTCACAGAAGTGTGAGATAAGAAAAGAAGGTTCAGGAAAATTGATTACAACAACTGCAAGAACTTCAAGCAACATATATGTATTAAGTGAAATTGGAAATGAAAAGTGTTTTCTAGGAAAGGAAGATGAAGGTTGGATATGGCACAAAAGAATGGCTCACATACACTTTGATAACCTAGTCAAAGTTAGCAAAAAGGAAGCAGTTAGAGAAATGCTCCAGATCACGAAACCAACCAACACTTTATGCAAGCATTGTCAACAAGAAAAGGAAACAAAGACCAGGTTCAAATAAAAGGAATATTCAATGACAACACCATTGGAAATTGTGCATATTGATATAGTTGAACTAACTACAACAAAGGGTTTAAAAGGTGAGAAATATTTTATGTTATTAGTTGATGATTATACAAGAATGATTGTAGTTTGTTTTCTCATGAATAAGTCAGAATCTTTTGAAAACTTCAAGGTCTACAAGGAAATGGTTGAAAGTGAAATAGATTCAAAAATCAAATGTTTGATATCTGATAATGGAGGAGGGTTCACTTCAAAGGAATTTATGGAATACTGAAGAATGCATGGAATAAAAAGGAAATTCTTTGTTGCTAGGACACCTCAACAGAATGGAGTTGTTGAAAGAAAGAATAGGACAGTACAGGAAATGGCTCGAACAATGCTAATGGATTCCAAATTGACAGATATTTTTTTGACACATGCAATGCATACAGCAGTTCACATTCAAAATAGAGTAATGCTCAGAAACAACACTAACAAAACTCCTTATGATCTATGGAAAGGAAGACCAGCAAATGTGAATCACTTCATGGTATTCGGAAGAAAATGCTACATCAAAAGAGAAGATGGAAGAATGGGAAAGTTTGACTCTCATGTGGACAAAGGAGTACTTGTTGGTTACTCAAGTACAAGGAAAGAATACAAGTGTTACAATCTGAGATTGAACAAAGTTGTGGAAAGCATCAATGTAACAATTGATGAAACAGGTGGACGGGAATTAAAGGAAGAAGAAAATGAATCAATGGAACAACTTTACGAAGAAGAAGCAAAAGATGAAGAAGAAGTAGAAGGGGAAGATGAAGAGGATCAAAAAGAAGTATAAGAGAAAGTTAAGGAAGTTCCTCCAAAGTAACCTAGAAAACGAGTACAGAAGAATCATCCTTCAAATTAGATTATCATAAACAAAGATGCAGGTGTTGAGACTAGAAGAAGAATTTGTTCACCAGAACAAATGCACCTAGCACTCTTATCTACGATTGAACCAAACAGTTTTGAAGAGGCCAGCAAAAATGAATTTTGGAATAAGGCCATGGATGAATAACTGGATCAAGTAGAGAAGAATGAAACTTGGGAAATGGTTCCAATACCAAAGAATAAGAATGTGATTGGCACATGGTGGGTTTTCATAAATAAATTGAATGGAGATGGAAAGGTTACAAGAAACAAAGCTAGATTGGTATGTAAAGGATATGCACAGGTTGAAGGAATTGACTTTGAAGAGATATTTTCCCCAGTTGCCAGAATGGAAGCAATCTCATTGGTTTTAGCTTATGCATGCTCCAAGAATATTAAAGTGTATCAGATGAACATGAAATCATATTTTCTGAATGGGGAACTTGAAGAAGTCTACATTGAACAACCAAAAGGATTTCAGTTGTCAGAGAACACATATTATGTGTGCAAATTGAAAAAGGCCTTTTATGGTCTAAAACAAGCTCCTAGAGCATGGTATTCTAGACTAGATAAATATCTACGACAGGCAGGATTCAGAAAAGGAAGTGTAGATAGAAACCTCTACATCAAGGTAACTCAAGATAGTATTTTATTAATTGAAGTTTATGTTGATGATACTATTTTTGGTAGCAATGATGACAGGTTAAGCCAGAAATTTGCAAAGGATGTGCAAAATGAATTTGAAATTTCATTACTCGAAGAACTATCCTTCTTTATAGGTCTTCAGATACGTCAAAGCAACCAAGGAATTTTTATTTCTCAAACTAAGTATATCAGATAAAATCTAAAGAGGTTCGGAATGGAAGATTGCAAACCAGTTACTACTCCTATGCAAACCAGTTGCAAATTGAGAAAAGATGATGATTCAAAGTCTACAGACCATAGTCAATACATGCCAACGATTGGTATCTTACTATATGTGATAGAATCCAGACCAGATGTAATGCAGGCGATTCGACAGGTGGCATTATTTCAAGTAGTACCAAAGGAATCACATGTCTTAGTAGTGAAGAGGATTTTCAGATATCTCAAAGGAAAAAAAGATTTTGGATTATGGTATCCAAAAGGAAAGGATATATCACTTATTGCCTACACCGATGCATATTGGGAAGTTTTCATTGATGACTGACGAAGCACCAGGGGAGCAACATTCTACTTGGGTGAGTGTTTATTATCTTGGCTAAGCAAGAAATAATCATCAGTATCTTTATCTAGAGCCGAAGCAGATTATATTTCAGCAGCAGGATGTTGTACACGGGTTCTATGGATGAAACAAACACTAACATATATACATATTAAGTATAATGAGCCCATTCCAATCTATTGTGATAATACAAGCTCCATCAGTATCTCAAAGAACCCAATGATGCACTCCAATAAGAAGCACATTCCAATCAAGTATCACTTTCTACGAGAACAGGTTGCAGAGAAGAACAACAGAGTTGAATATGTGGGCACAAAATAAAAAGTGGCAGACATCTTTACAAAACTGCTTCCATGGGAAGCCTTTGAGTATCTTCGACAGAGATTCGGAGTAATTTCTACTCCGAAATTATTTTTTTTGAATGCTTATCTTATATGTTTTAGATTTACATGAGGAAGCACCATAAAGAGGACAGTTCAGGTTGGGAGATCAGTTTTAGGAAGATTTCAGTCAGGGGGAGCAGCCTCGGATGGAAAGATGTCTTTTCCATTGATGACAAAGGGGGGTAGATTTATCAGATGCAAAGGTAAATGCTTGGAGAAAGAGCACAGAGGCATGGTTCCAGGGGAGCGATGGTCACAGGGAGAGCATGAGTGATATGACTTCAGTATTGCATTAGAGTGTTAGCATCAATGTCAAAGGGGGAGATTGTTGATTATTTGGGTTGGTTGTCATTGATTTCAACCCTTGAATAAAGTATGGTAGATAATTATGGTAGCACAAAGGTTTGGGTAATGGACCCAAGTTTGTTTGGTGTATAATGGTATGAGTTTTAATATATTTGAAGGAAGGACTATTCTAGATGGATAATACATGTTATTTCATTTCCGGTGGTATGTGGAACGTCACATAACTCCTCATGGTTAGAGAGTTATGGCCATGTGAAGTTGGAGAACCCTCATGAGTCATCTAGAAGCCCCAAAAGGTCAAAGTAGTCAAAGTGGTTGCAAAGAAGAAATTATTTAAATAATAAATTGAAGTGATGAGTGTACTATAAGTCAAAGTGGATACAAAAGAAATTATTTAAATAATAAAGTTAATGGAGAAATTACTAAGTGGACAAGTGGTTAGAAGTGGGTTAGCCCTAAAATAAGGAAAGTGGTTTAACATGGTTAGAAGGTAACCCCTTGAGGAAGCTACATAAAAGTATAAATAAGAGACAAGGGTCTCTCATTTAATTAGACTTGATCATATTGAATATATATAAGTGACTGAGGTAAACAAAGGATATCTAAGGTGAATTTCATAGGGAAGGTGAAGTAAATAAGGCCAAAATTCAAGGGAGGATAAATTCTTTTGATGATGCTTTCTAAGGTATGTTATTTACAAGTCATCTCACCATTTTCGCAATAATTTTTTTTCTAGAATGATTCAGACCGTAAAATTTATAGTTCATTGAGGAAACATATCCAAGTAGTTGTGATAAGAATTTCAGCTTGTGGGTCGCTATATTTTTGGAGTTACACTCCATGTAAAATAGGGTTTGTGACTAGTCCTGAAACTAGTCTAAAAAAGGTTTTTCGGGTAAAAACATCATAACTTCTTCATAATAGATCCAAATTCAATAAGACCAACTGTATTGGTTATATTACATTCTTTAGTATTATGTGTACTATTTTCAGATCCATACAACAAATATTCCATGCGGTGCATGCTCTACAAGTCCGCTCTCTAGAATAAGCCAGAATTCAACAAGGTATGTCATTTTTGCTATAACTCGTTTTCTGTGAGGTTCCAAGAAGTGAAACCTGGAGAAATTGCAGACAAGACACTGAATAAAATTGTATATTATTTTTAGACATCATTCATTATAGGTACATAGTTATGATTATTGCAAGTTAGGGTTGTTGACTAATCCAAAACTAGTCATGTGAGACTAAAGTAAAATTTGATGAAAATGTCAGTCTCTTGTTAATGAAGGTTTGTAGGTATGTGATCATATATACCCATTTTTTTACAGAGTTACAAAACAAATTTGGATGATGAAATTGATGATGTATTTTTGTTGAGGCTGAGGTACAGGTTGATGCATGGTTCATGTTATTGGTACAGGTTGTTTGGTGCAGGTTGATTGGTATAGGTTTACAGTAGTATATCTCATAGTGATAGTGTGAGAATGGTTCCAAGTCCTTTAGAATATAAGAATATAAGAATTGGTGCCCAGGAAAAAAAAAATCAAAAGGACCCAGCCATAACTTTTGGAACTTTGAATGCCTTCCTCTATCAGCATGAGATGAATCCTACAACAAGACTTTCTCATTGACCTTAAATATGACAGCTTTTTCACTTTTATTGAAATATTTCTTCACAGATTGTTGTCTTTTCTTTATGTTCTCCAAGGTAAACATCCTTTGTTCTTCTATAGCCAACAATGCATTTATCCTTTGAGGGATATTAGAAGAATTCAATTCTTCAATCTATAGCATCAGTTGTAACTAAGAAAGTTCCAGCTCAGTAGGCAGAATGGCTTCTTTACCATAAATAAGAAAAAAAGGGGTACAACATGTGCTCACCTTGGTGGTAGTGTGATCTTCCCAAAGGGTGTAAGTGAGGAGGGTGTGCCATTGACGAGGCTTATCTTCGATGAGCCTCTTGATAATTCTAACCAGATTTTTGTTAGTAGACTCGGCTTGCCCATTCCCTTCAGGGAAATAAGTTGATGAGGTAAAATGTTTAAATCCCAGCTTAGCTAGAAACTGAATCATCTTGGCAGAAATAAAATTAGGGCCGTTACTATAATAATCTCTAAAGGAAGACCAAATCTGGAAAAAATATTAGTTTCAAGGAAAGAAATAACTTGCTCATCCTGTGAATTCTTAAGTGGGACAAATTCAGTCCATTTCGTAAAATAATCTATAGTTGTCAAGATGAAAACTTGCCTTGTTAAAGATGGAGGATTAATAGGACCTTTAAAGTCCAGACCCCATTTTGAAAAAGGAAAATTAGGGAGGACGGGTTGTAAAGGCATGGAAGAAAGACGTTCTTTCCTAGAGAACTTCTGGCACTTGTCACAAGATCTTAAAAATTTATAAGAATCTTGAAATATTGAAGGCCAGTAGTACCCTTTTCTGATAATTTTAAAAGCAGTAGTTTTAGCAGAAAAGTGGCCAGCTACATGAATAACAGAATTTGAAGATCCATGTGTTTCTTGTAACAATTTATGTGCTTCCTCATTATTTACACAGCAAAGTAACATACCATTGGCATATCTCCTAAACAAGGAGTCTCCTAAAATGACATATCTGCAAGATTCAAAATGGAGCCTTATCCTTTGATGAGTATATAAATTATCTGGACACCTATGATTTTGAAATTAATACACCAGATCTTTGTACCAGGGATGTTCAGCTACAGGAAGGATTTGACTATCAATGTTAAATAGTGTTGACAGAGGGCTATCTTGTTCATCCATTTCTTCACTTGCTTCAACATGTTGAGCTAAGTGAAGGGCTAAGTCACATCCCTTAATTGTTTTTGAAGTCATGATAGTTAAATCATGCTCCTGAATATTGGCAAGCCAATGTACAAGCTTCCCTGAAAGATAATTCTGTGAGAGAAAAAACTTAACAGCAGGTAAAGGGACTTTTATCATCGTCTGCTTGCTTAATATAAAGTGGTGAAATTTCTCCACGGCTTAATAAGAGCGAAAGCATGTTTTTCAATATAAGAATATTTGAATTTGTCATGTGATAAGATTTGACTCGTGTAAGCTACTGTTTTTTCGTTATTCTAGTCATCACATTGTATGAGGATAGTAGATATGGATTCCTTTGTGGCAATAGTGTATATAATAAACTCTTTCTCAAAATCTGGCTTCGCCAAAACCGGTGCGGAACTGATTTCCTTCTAAATCCTTACAAAATCATTTTCAATGTCATCAGTCAAAGAAAAGCAACAATCTTGCTTGAGAAGATTGTGAATTGGTTTGACCATTACATCAAAATCAGGAACAAACCTACGAATAAAGTTGACGATGCCCATAAAGTCTTAAACCTCATTTTTTGAAGTAGGAGCAAGAAGATTTAGGATAGCAGCAATCCTTTCGAGATCTATGCTTATTCTTAAATCAAAGACAATATGCCCAAGGAGCTTGCCCTGGGTAACATTGAAAATAGACTTAGAAGGATTTAAAGAAATGTTGAATTTCCTGCATCGCATGAGAACCTTTCTAAGATGACCAAAATGATCCAATCGGTTCTTTGAATATACAGTCAAGTCATCAAGAAAATCTGAATAATATTACCAATCAGATCTTCAAAAGCTATCTGCATAGCTCTTTCAAAAGTGGTACCTGCATTAGATAAGCCAAAATGCATGCATTCATAAGCAAATGTGCCCCAATGTGTAATAAAAGTGGTTTTGTATTTATCAGTCCTTTTTACCTTGATCTGATTATAACCAGAAAAACCATCAAGTAAGGACATCATTTGTGAACCTGCAACTTGTTGCAAAATCATTTCCATATTAGGGAGAGGAAAATGGTATTTTATGCTCATTCTATTCCTGAGTCGAATACAATATGTATGAGGATCTCTCCTGCAATGACACCGAAAATTGATTTGGTAGGATTCAAAGGCATTCCAAATTTTCTACCGTGAACAAAAACTTTTTTAAGATGATCAAAATGATGTTCTTGGTTTTTTGGATAAATAGTTAAATTATCAAGATAAATTTGAATTATTTTACCGATTATATTGTCAAATGTTGTTTGCATATCTCGTTTAAAGGTATCACCTACATTAATTAATCCAAAATGAAATCATTCGTAAGCGAAGGTGCCCCAACGTGTGGTAAAGGTGGTTTTATATTTTTCAATCCTCTTGACATGAATTTGATTGTATACTAAAAAAACATCAAGAAGTGACATCATCTGAGATCCTGCCACTTACTATAAAATAAATTCCATGTTAGGAAGAGAAAAATTATCTTTAACACTTTCTCTATTCAAAGCACGAAAATCAACACATAATCTAATGTATTTTCTCCTTTTTCATATTAGAACAAGGTTGGATACCCATTATGAATACTTCACAGGAAAGATAATATAGGAATTTATAAGCTTTTCAATCTCATTCTGATCCACGTGGATATCGGTGGCCACCCACCTTTTCCAACTGGCTCACTCTGCTAGAAGGTTATTTGTTTGTTCACGATTTTTCCAACAGATAAAAGATCACCTTCACACTCCTTAAATCTCTCCCTCATGTCAAACATTAGTGGGAAACTTACTGGGAGAAAAGTTCCACAGAGGAGTCTGGAATATATGAGGTCGAGCCCACTTGGGATTTTTTTGTGGATGCGGTAAAGGAACAATATTACCATGTTGGAAACTATGAGGACCAGTACATGAGATGGACCACACTGCGGCAAGAGAGGGGCCAAGCCGTTACGTATTTCACCAATGATTTCCATACTTTGTGCGGGGTATCAAAGAATCCAAACAACATTTGGTTCTGAAATACCGTGGGGATCTACACAGATACATCCAAACTGAAATGGATTTTCTGGACATCTCATCACTCAGTGTTGCCTATCGATATGATGTTAAAATCGAGCATAAATTTAAGCAACAAAACAAACAGGAATTCAGGTATGCAAATCCGCAACAACCAAAGTATGGCAAAGACGTTCGTAACAAACAGTCTCCCAAAAACCAGTCCAAGCCATAGAAAAATAAGGGTCATGGGAAGACAAAAAAGGAAAGCGAAAAATGGTGTGATTTCCACAAAATCCCCTGGCACAACACCGATGAATTTTGCTTAAAATAGTCATTGGTGGTCGAGATCAAATAGAAAGAGTCTAACCCTGATTCGGAATTTGATTCTGAAAATACTGGTAAAGGACATATCATTGACGCAGACCCCACTTCTATTGTCGCGACCGCAGTAATTCAACCAGAAGAACCAACAGATCCTGAAGAAGGGGAGCGCATTTTTCATTCACAGATGTGGGTGAAGGGGACCCCGCTGCATTTTATTGTTGATAGCGGAAGTGAGAAAAACCTCATCTCATCAGAGGTCGTCAAATAGTTGGGATTGTCGACAACACCACACCCACATCCATACAACATCGGGTGGCTTCGCCAAGGACGAGATCTCCATGTCATCCAACAGTGTCGACTATCATACAACATCCAACCCTTCAAGGATGAGGTATTATGTGATGTTGCCACACTGGATGTCTATGATGTTCTCTTGGCCTAGCCATATATGTGGAGACACCATGTTTTTTATGAGTCTCGACCCCATAGTATCATTGTTTCTCTAGGGGGTCATCTCTACATAATACTAGAGGTAGTTCCGACTATTGTTCCACCTAAAGAGTGCCGCAAGGTAGTATCTAATACTACAAAATTCAGCTTCTTCACAATATGTTCAAAATTATAATAGAAGGACACTACAACCACTACAACCTCGCCCCAAGTACCTTCTATCCAACAGAAGTAGGTCGACAAGGTTGCAGAAAACCACAAAGATTCCTTCTGCACACCATCATCTCCTATAGCTCGACTTGTTGAACATCCTCAGCCTCAACAAGTTCATGACAGACTTCCACAAACTGAGCAGCGCGACGTCTCCAGCAAGGCAAGCAGCTCACCAAGATGCAGATTCAGCAAACGCTTTTCCCTCTCCTCTGGGCACTCAACGCAATGGAGTACATTTATTCCTAAGGAGGGAGGATTGATCCAGGTGGAGCTTGTCTCTCTTGAAGACAATCGTTCTCGTACACCCAAGAAACCCTCAATGGCAAAAGAAAAGAAAAATGACAGAGTAGATGATCCTATCAATCTGTTGCTTGAGAAATCTCTCATGCAACAGAGGGATGAAATGATGGAAATTTTTCCCACATCCTTCAACGTTTGTCGATAGAAGCAGGTGCATCTTCATCAAGCAGCCACTTTAGAGGCACCTCACCTTTCAAGGTACAAGTTAATTTTGATATTCTTGTATTTGAAGGACAGATAGATGCAAAAGCCCTAGAAAAATGGTTAACTCTGCTAAAAGGTTATTTCTCTGTTCACAATTTTTTCGACAGAGAAAATGTCACCTTCGCACTCCTTAAATCTCTCCCTCATGTCAAACATTGGTGGGAAACTTACTGGGAGAAAAGATCCACAAAGGAGTCTGTAATATATGGGGTCGAACCCACTTGGGGATTTTTTGTGGATGCGGTAAAGGAACAATATTACCTTGTTGGAAACTATGAGGACCAGTACATGAGATGGACCACACTACGGCAAGAGAGGGGCCAAGCAGTTCCAGAGTTCACCAATGCCTTCCATACTTTTCACACCAAGATGGGTATAAAAGACTCTGAAGGAAATTTGGTTCTGAAAGTTCAGGTCTGCAAATCCGCAACAACCAAAGTATGACAAAGATGGCCCTAGAAAACAGTCTCCCGAAACCAGTCCAAGCCATAGGAAAAGAAGGGTCACGGGAAGACAAAGAAGGACATTGGAAAATGGTGTGATTTCCACAAAATCCCCCGGCACAACACCGATGAATGTCACTCAAAACAGTCATCGGTGACCGAGATCAATGACAAGGAGTTGAACCCTGATTCGAAATCTGATTATGAAAATATCGATAAAGGAAAGATCATTGACGTAGACCCCACTGATATTGTCGTGACCACAACAATTCAACTAGAAGAACCAACAAATGTTGAAGAGGGGGAGCGCCTTTTTCATTCACAAATGTGGGCTAAGGGGACCCCGCTGCATTTTATTGTTGATAGTGGAAGCCAGAAGAACCTCATCTCATTAGAGGTCGTCAAACAGTTGGGATTGTCGACAACACCACACCCGCAGCCATACAACATCAGGTGACTTCACTAAGGATGAGATATATGTGTCATCCAACAGTGTTGATTATCATGCGGCATCCAACCCTTCAAGGATGAGGTATTATGTGATGTTTCCCCACTGGATGTATGTGATTTTCTCTTGGGCCAGCCATATATGTGGAGATGCCATGTTGTTTATGAGTCTCGACCCTGCAGTGTCATTGTTTATTTAGGGGGTCATCTCTACAGAATATCAGAGGTAGTTCTGACTATTGTTCCACCTAACGAGTGCCACAAGGTAGTATCTCATACTACAAAATTCATCTTCTTCACAATATGTTCAAAAGGAGAACAGAAGCACACTACAACCTCGCCCCACGCACCTTCTATCCAATAGAAGCAGGTCGACAAGGTTGTAGAAAACCACAAAGATTCCTTCTACACACCATCATCTCCTGTAGCTCAACTTGTTGAACATCCTCAGCCTCAACAAGTTCGTGACAGACTTCCACAAACTGAGCAGTGCAATGTCTCCAGCAAGGCAAGCAGCTCACCAAGATGCAGATTCAGCAAACGCTTTTCCCTCTCCTCTGGGCACTCAACGCAATGGAGAAAATTTATTCCTAATGAGGGAGGATTGATCCAGGTGGATATCAGTGGCCACCCACCTTTTCCAACTGGCTCAAAACAGTTTTCTAGCAATTTTGGCAATTTACTATTTTTAGCAGTTTTAACTTCCGGGGCCATTTTTTAGGGCCTAAATGAAGGTTTTTCAGGATAGAGCTTCTCAATGATAGCTGAAGCATTATTTATCCCCCAAAATGAATCTTCTTGATGATACCTTTCCAACGGGCTATCATATGCCTAAAACGAAGATCGTATGCAAAAGTTATGACCCCGGGAAGTTGATGTACTAACTTACCTAAACGGGGCCCACATGACTTTTGGTGCTTCATCTCCTAGGGTTAGGTTTTTGGATGTATAAGGTTTTTGGAATTCCTGTTTATTGTGAAAATTACTTCAGAGCCTCATTGTAATCATCTTCTTGTGAATGTAAGTAGCCGTCACATCTCTTCTCATAGATAAATTGCCACCATTCTAGCGAGTCTCTCACTCTGTATTTTCACAGTCTCTGTACATTTACTTCATTAATACAAATCATGTATTACTGTATCTCTATTTTTATGTTTACATATCTGATACATTTTTGTTATATTATTGGATATCCAAGATATCTCTATGCATTTCTTTATTATATCTCCGCTCTCATTTCGTGCCGAAAATAATCTGGATCAATGGTATCAGAGCAGGCTGCTCTTGATCATTTTTCAGTGCATGTCCCCGACGAGGTCCAAGTATATCAAGTTGGGTCTCAAGCTTGTCTCTCTTGAATAAAATCGCTCTCGCACACCCAATAAACCCTCAATGGCAGAAGAAAATAAAAACGACGAAGCATACAATCCTATCAATCTGTTGCTTGAGCAAGCTCTCATGCAACAGAGGGATGAAATGATGGAGAATTTTTCCCACATCCTTCAATGCCTATCGATAGAAACAGGCTTATCTTCATCAAGAAGTCACTTTGGAGGCACCTCTCCTTTCAAGGTACAAGTTAATTTTGATATTCCTGTATTTGAAGGACAGATAGATGCAGAAGCCCTAGAAAAATGGTTATCTCTGCTAGAAGGTTATTTCTCTGTTCACAATTTTTCCGACAAAGAAAAGATCACCTTTGCACTCCTTAAATATGTCCCTCCTGTCAAACATTGGTGGGAAACTTACTGGGAATAAAGTTCCACAGAGGATTCTGGAATATATGGGGTCGAGCCCACTTGGGATTTTTTTGTGGATGCGGTAAAGGAACAATATTACCCTTTTGGAAACTATGAGGACCAGTACATGAGATGGAGCACACTGCGGAAAGAGAGGGTCCAAAAAGTTCCAGATTTCACCAATTCCTTCCATACTTTGCGCACCAAGAGGGGTATCAAATACTCCGAACGACATTTGTTTCTGAAATACCGTGGAACTCTACACATATAGATCCAAACTGAAATGGATTTTTTGGACATCTCATTACTCGATGCTGCCTATTGATATGTTGTTAAAATCGAGCAGAAATTTAAGCACCAAAACAAACAGGAGTTTAGGTCTGCAAATCCACAACAACCAAAGTATGAGAAAGACGGCCCTAAAAAACCATCTCTCGAAAATCAATCCAAGCCATAGGAAAATCAGGGTCACTGGAAGACAAAGGACACCAAAAAATGGTGTGATTTCCACAAAAGACCCTGGCACAACACCGATGAATGTCTCTCAAAAAAGTCATTGGTGGACGATATCAAAGACAAGGAGCTGAACCCTGATTTAGAATCTGATTATGAAAATACTGGTAAATGGCATAGCATTGATGCAGACCCCACTGCTATTGTTGCAACCACAGCAATTCAACCAGAAGAACCAATAGATCCTGAAGAGGGGGAGCACCTTTTTCATTCACAGATGTGGGTAAAGGGGACCCCACTACATTTTATTGTTGATAGAAGAATCTCATCTCATCAGAGGTCATCAAACAATTGGGATTTTAGACAACACCACAACTGCAACCATACAACATCGGGTGGCTTCGCCAAGGATGAGATCTCTGTGTTAGCCAACAGTGTCAATTATCATATGGCATCCAACCCTTCAAGGATGAGATATTATGTAATTTTTCCCCATTGGATGTCTGTGATGTTCTCTTGGGCCAGCCATATATGTGGAGACGCCATGTTGTTTATGAGTCTCGACCCCGCGGTTTCATTGTTTCTCTAGGGGGTCATGTCTACAGAATACTAGAGGTATTTCTGACTATTGTTCCACCTAAAGAGTGTCGCAAGGTAGTATCTCATACTGCAAAATTCAGCTTCTTCAAAATTTGTTCAAAAGGAGAACAGAAGGACACTCCAACCACTACAACCTCGCCCCAAGCACCTTATATCCAACAGAAGCAGGTCAACAAGGTTGCAGCAAACCACAAAGATTCCTTTTGGACACCATACTCTCGTGTGTCTTGACTTGTTGAACATCCTCAGCCTCAACAAGTTCGTGACAAACTTCCACAAACTGAGCAGTGCGACGTCTCTTGCAAGGCAAGCAGCGCACCAAGATGCAGATTCAAAAAATGATTTTCCCTCTCCCCCACGCACTCAACATAATGGATACCATTACTTACTAAGGAGGAAGGATTGATCCAGGTGGATATCGGTGTCCACCCACCTTTTCCAACTGGCTGAAAACAGTTTTCTGGCAATTTTGGCAATTTACTATTTTTAGTAGTTTTAACTTCCGGGGCCATTTTTGAAGGCCTAAATGAAGGTTTTTCGGGATAGAGATTCTAAATTATATCCAAAGGAATTATTGATCCCTGAAAATGAATCTCCTCGATGATACCTTTCCATTTGGATATCATATGCCTAAAACGGAGATCGTATGCAAAAGTTACGACCCCGGGAAGTTGATGTACTAACTTACCCAAAGGGGGCCCACATGACTTTTGGCGCTTCATCTCCTAGGGTTAGGTTTTTGGATGTCTAGGGTTTTTGGAATTCCTTTTTATTATAAAAATTCCTTCATAACCTCATTGTAATCATCTTCTTTCCAATGCGAGTAGCTGTCACATCTCTTCTCAGAGATAAGTTGCCACCATTCTAGCGAGTCTTTCACTCTGTATTTTTACAGTCTCTGTACATTTATTTCATTAATAGAAATCATGTATTACTATATATCTGTGTTTATGGTTGCATCTATGATACATTCGCGTTATATTATTATATATTTGCAATATCTCTGTGCATTTCTTTATTATATCCCCACTCTCATTTCGTGCCGAAAATAATCTGGATCACATTCCTAATCATTGCTTCCAGTGTAGGATTGATTGGTCTTTGTCTTTGCCTTAATAGTTTTGTTTCTTCTTTAATAGGAAGTGCATGGTGAATTATAATAGGATCAAAACCATACAAATCTTTGTAATACTCTGCAAAGACATCTTTAAATTCATGGAAAAGATCCGTAAAATTCATCTTTTATTGTTCTAAACATTGAGATCCAATATTTAGAATCTAGTTGATACTAAGAGGGGGGTGAATCAGTATCAAGTACAATTTAAAACCTTTTTCAACTTATACTTAAACCATTCAATTATATCCAATGAGAAATGAACAATAGTATAAGAGTTACACCAATACACCACAATACACCATGCACAATATATGAGAAATAATCAATAGTTATTGTTCAAGGGAAGTAATGACTTCCAAAGGTAGCTACAGCTTCCAAATGTAAAGGGAGGGATAAACCTAGAAGAGGAAGATACAATCCTCCAATATCAAGAGATATTTGAACTCTCCATCCTTTCCCCTTCCTTCCACCCAAGAATATACGAGAGATAATAAAACTTCACATTAAATCATCACCATCAACCAACCATCACATAGAACCTGATAATGCTTCCTGAAACTTCTTCAATTTCTATAATTATTCAATTTTTGGAATACTATGATCCTATAGATAATATTATTCAATTTATTCTCTGAAACTTCTCCAAGTTTCACTCCTTGAATCCTCCCTAAAAAGAAGTTATAGAGAGAATGGTAGACCTTGTTCAATTCTGGTTTATTCAGGAGACCGAACTTGTATAGAATGCCCCGCGCTCAATATTTAACATATGATTCTTAAACTTGTACACAAGAAAATAAAGTGTGTACTCTTTCAAATTCAATTTGTCTCACTTCATTTGGATTCTCGATGAAGAATTTATGACTATTTTACCTAGAACACATGTTTATTGACTAGCTTCAGGACTGGTCACAAACCCTATCTTCCACAGAGTGTATATCTGTAATTATAGTGAATCAAGAGCTAAAAATTTTACCATATGTGCCCTGATATGTATTCTCAATACCATATCAATTTCACCATCTGAATCATTCTAGAAAAAAATTTATAGCAAAAATGGTAAGATGACCTGAAAATAACATACCTTAGACTTCATCCTCCCTTGAAATCTGGCCTCCTTTACTTATGATTTCCTCTAAAATTCAACTTGTGTATCAAATAAATGTATAATGATATTTATTTATACCATTTGTGTCACTTTCTTTTAAAATTAGGGCCGACCTGACACTTTCTTATTTTGTAATTATTTTCTTTAATTATCTTCAGGGCCTACATGTACTTCCTTCTTCAATTCACTTTGTCATCTTCAAAAATTCATTTCTCCTCAACCATGAGGATCCACGT
>ML781507.1:906465-938424 GCA_009831015.1 Picea engelmannii
AGCTTACGAAGCAATCATACACAGGACAGACTTGGAGCGTTTCCAGGTCAAATAGTTAGATGTTTATTGCTTTGATTAATTAGTAGTTTAGTTAGATTTAGATTAGATCATTTAATTTCAGTTAGTTTTCTGTCTGTTTCATAAATACAAAAAATCAAAAAAGTTATCCTTCGCTGTCTCAGGGCAGCTAACACATTAGTTTCGCAGGTTTTAAGCAAATCTGTAATTTGTCCATATTGTTTATTTGTGAATAAGGAATTTCATAGCTGATAATTAAGTAGTTGATTTGAGTTATTATAATTATAGTTAGTATCGTATATATGAGTAGTTAGTAACTTGTAGTTAGATTAGTGTAGTTAATTCAGTTTGCTTTGTTAGTTTCTAGTTTCCTTAGTTTTTTTTGTTTAATTTCTTTCATTTAGTTAGTTAGTTTATTGTAGTTTGTTTTATTAGTTTCTAGTTTCCTTAGTTTAGATTATTTAGCTCAGATCACTTTCTCTTTGGTTTCCTTACGAGACCTTAGAGCGGCTAACAGAGCCGTTAAACTCGTCAGGGTGGTCCATACCAAACGGCTTGGGTTATTTAGACAACCCCGAACCGGTTCCACTCTCCCAGTTGACGGATGGACAGTTTCGCCCGTCAACACTTCCTTAGATGATAGAATAGTTGTTGATTGGCATATCAATTACTTGAATATTACAAGTGGTCATGATTTTAGGATGCACACACAAAACCAAAGTTGCATCTTTGATTTAACCAATGGTGGCTTATTGTTGACTATTATAATAAAACATACTCTTCTAGTTTTCATTTGTGCTTGAAAGACCTAACTCTTCCATGATAACTTTAGACATAACATTGGGGCCATATCCCCCATCAATCAGATAACATTGTGCAATCTTATCCATAATATTTACTGAAACATAAAAAGGAGGATGTGTTTACATAATTCCTAGGATTATATAAACCTAATTTATTTATATACATTTATTCTTCATTTGGTTCCTCAGTCAAATTGGAAAAATGGAAGCTTTACCTTCCATTAAATCTTTCAGATGATTTTGTCATTCAGGGACAGTCACCATGTCTAATAAAGATGCATATGCTTTGATTGTAGCCAATTATTTCAAGATAATATATTTATATGAAGAACATGAGGTTGAAATTACCTATGGACTTTGAGTACCCCTCGTGATCTGAGGATCGATTTGATGACAGGATGTACTTGGAGTGGTTTTAGGAAGACCGCATTTGTTCTTGTTTTGATATGATTTATTTCAGGTATCAACCATCATCACATCCTCTTCATGATCCCAATCTGGGGCAGCAATCATTGTACCAAATATTTTGCTAAATATTTGTTCTCTCGCGTTCTTCTTAATATCACAAGTGTTCTCATCATGATTCTCCTCACAAAAATTAAACCAGGTCCTTGGGAGAATGCCCTTAGTTTGAAAACTGTGAGTCTGATTTCTCAAGGCAACCTGGGTGGAGGTTTCTATAGAAGTAGAATTCACCCCCTTTCTTTCGAAAGAAACCATTTTGTTTCTCATATCATGTACAAGTTGTAACACAATTGACATGACAGTTTGTTTGATATAATATTCAATCGAAAGTCTCGTTCTTGTCAGCTACTCCTCAAACCCTATACAAGTTTGTAATGTAAATTCTAGATTGTTAGCATTCTTTTCTTCAAACCTATTTCGATAAGTAGAAGGTAATGCATTAAAGCAACTTGATTTTGTGGTCAAATGGTTTATGGAATATTATTGTATAATTTAGTGAAACGTAAGTTAAAATACTTGATCGTTTCACCTTTGTTGTAAGAAATATTATTGTAATTTTTTTAAAAATCCACTCAACTTTTAGGTTGTCCACATATTGATTTAAACCAAAAATGTAATTCATCCCAAGTCATCAATACCTTACACGGTAATTCAAAGAAGTCGACAGCATCCTTTCCTTCCAAAGAATTAACAAATAGTCTCATGCATGTATCAATGTCATTTACTCCAATATTGTGACATGCATCTGAAAAAGCAATAAGATGTTCATTTACCAAAATAGTTCCATTGCTAGAAAATTTAGGCAAATTATTTTTGAACTTCGTAAGAGTGGTAGTTGAAGTTAGATATAAAGGATAAGATACATGCCATGGATTATCATTTTCATCCTCTTCAAATTGGAATAAATCATATTGTTTTGTTACTTTTGCAGGATTCATGGTTGATTGGATAGGATTAAAGTGACTATACATTATTTTGATCAAGGAAGCAAACGAAGCTTGTGATGAAGTAGATCCACTAGTATTGTCGAAACCACCAGAAGAAGTCATTGTAGATTTCTTGGGAGGAAATAATATTGATAAACTTGTTACCTTAGTCTCATAATTAGATAGGGATCTTCGAAGCCTTGGCTAAAGACTTTCTAAGACTGCTTTTCTTCTTCCTATCTCAAAGAAAGGATCAAATTTAGGAGGTTGACCTTTTGTTCGTCTTAAAGAATGAGATTGGGTGATCATAAGACAACCTTCTAATGAGGAGGTTGATTTCGACCCTACCTTTGAATGGCTTCTCTTTGTTCTTGGATTTTAATATCACGAGCAATAACCTCCCAAGAACATTCAAGTTCTTCACGAGTGAGGGAAATTTCCAAAATGAAATAAAAAATACCAGAAGTGATACTTCTTTGTTTAGGAAGATGAAACCTTATGTTTGGTTTTTGTGGGGTAAGAAAAGTATTTAAACTAGAAAAAGAAAAGGAAACAAAATAAAATAATCAAAGAGTAAAAAGAACTCCCTAGTATGGTTTCCAAATAAATGTTGAAGGTAGGAATGGAAAAATCCTCACTCAAGCATTTTTGAATATCATCGGGCAAAGTGAGATGGATGGGATTATAACCCTAGGCTTATAGCTTATCAAAAATCTCAATCATACCTCAAGAAATAGATTATTGGATCTAATGTTATTTTAAAATTATTTCTATTTTGTATATTTTATGTGAAATAAACTGAAAAATAGAAAATTTACTTGCAAAATGAATTTAAATAATATATGAATAAGTAAATGCAAGAAAGCATAAATATGAAAATGAGTATACAACAAGTCTCATAAATGAGAATAAATCTGCAAATAAATTTATCAATCTCAATTTGAGTTACAAATGAATTTATCTTTTCAAAACCCTGCGAGGGTCTGGATTAGAATATGTTATTTGACCCATACGAAGACAACTAGTGTCAAAATATGAAGAATAGAACTGAAAACTAAATTCAATCAATCCAAGATACAAGTGCATCATTGTATTTACTCTGCAAAACTAGCATTAATCAGCACTAAAATAAGTTCAAAATTTCCAACTAAAACTAAACAAACTTTCAAGAAGAATGAATGACCTTGGAGCATGTCAATATTCAATGCTTCCTATTCCTTTCTTTGCCACCTTCAGAATAACCCTACTATCAACAAGATAATTTATCTCTAAGGAAAATCATAATTGAATGAATGAACAAATAATATTCTCACATGAGGCAAGAGCAAACCTTATTAGAGGTATTACTTATCTATTTTCTCATGTACTGTATTTGTCTTCCTCTCCTCCTTTTATATCTTCAAAAAGTAGTTTGAGTAGTTCAACTACCTTTTTGTTTTAAAAGTTAAATAACTTTAGTTAGGAGAGGACATATTTTATTTATAATAAGGGTAATAAATAATAAATAATAGGTGGGGTCCCACTATGTCTTCATTCTTTTTTTTCAACATGTCCCTTGTAACTCCAAAATATGATTAACTATCATGAATATACCAACATCATAAAATATATCAAAAAGAAACCCATATAAACATACCACATCATCAAACACTTGTACCTCCCAAAAAATATCAAAATGGCATGATATTTAAATTTATCAAAATAACATCATTTGTTTGTTGATCGTCTAAAATATGCATTTAGTGTCAAAGTGGAAATGTCATAATACAAACTAAATAAATCAGAAATAATATTTCTTATTAGATGATGTCTCTCTTTGCCTATTTCCTTCTGAGAGATTAGACTTGTGTTTAAGTAAGTATTTATCAAAAGACTTGTTTTCTTTCAATTTCTCTATCTCAAGATGCATATCACTAAAAGTGATTTTTCTCTCAGTATTGTCTGCTTCGACTGAAGGTTGTTTTGAGTGTATGGAAAAGGATTCAGATGTCTCTGAGCTTGGTGAGTTGGTAGGTTATTTTCCTTTGTCAACTTGAGGTTCAATGGGAAGTACTTTGTAATTTCCATGGACTTGAACTAACTATGTCATAGAGGCAGCAAATACAACATGAGGCATTGAATGTAGAGGAGGAGGTGGAGAAAAAGGGTTATCAGGCCAATGATTTATGCCAAAGGGAGGATTTATGTTATTATTATTCCAACAATCATTTGTTGGATACACAGGAGGTTCAGGGAAGTTAGCAATACTAATATGTGGTTGTAGGGGAGGATTATAAGGAGCTTGAGGCCATGGCAATGCAAGATGTCCAACAAGATTTAGATAGCCAGTTTGTTGCAGTCGATTGAACTCTTCAGAATTAGCATCAAAATGTATTGAAAACCTCATATTCTTGTGTCTCCCTTATTTCCAAAGCACATTGGGAACTCTTCCTCTTCTACCCATGTTCCTTTTGTTTCCATTCTTGTTACTTCCCCGACTAAAAAGGCTCATCTATATGCATCACCATTCCAATTAGTAAAAATACAAGACACAGTATAGTAAACATCTAATATAATTTTGCTTGAAATTATTTAGTTATGGTTCTAAAAATGACAAAGTAATTCAAGCATGCAAGGGAACAATGTAGGCCTTCTCAATATGTTTCTTTCAAAAATTTGAATTGTACACCTTTTTGCAAAAATTTCTTCATATGAATAGTCTATTATCTCTTTGAACAAGGGAAATGAGTGAAAAGTGAATAAATAAATGATAGGGATATATGAGAAAGGGAGTGTAATTAGCGAAAAATGATAATAAATGACAGGAATGTATGAAAAATTAATGTTCATTATCTTTAAACAGACAATCATTTATGTCCATAAAACTATATAATTTTCCATTGTAGAGCTAATAATTTGTGTATAGTTCCTTTCAAAATACTCTTAAACAAATTCTCAAAACATTCATGGATGCCCAGATTATTCCTTTTGTCTACACTATACTTCCAAACTGCATAATGATATGAGTTTACAACATCCAAATCAAAATGACAAACTACCCATATATCATCTTTTGACCATAAAATAATTTCAATACCATATATGAGCCTTCCATAATGATCAAATATTTAATAGACCCTCCTTAGCAGGATTCTCTTAATAAATCAATCTTTTAAATTACATAAACAGGGGGAGAAAAACATGGAATTAAAATTAAATATCAATGGAAACATATGGTAATAATGCATGGAAAATGATAAAAAAAAATGAGGGGATAATGCCCAGTTTATGTAATAAAAATTTCACCTATATATTAAACCTTTTATCCTTTCCCAAATATGCATTTTCTCTTTATACTTCAACAACTCATACCAAGTGTTTGACCTTATCATTGAAATTTATTTGAATGACCAGCTAGCAATGATTTCAACCAAAATTATTTCCTTTCAATGCAAACCCAACTCTCAAAATCGTGGCTATTCGAGATTGTTGATTAATAAATAATGAAAAGGCTATAAATTCATTATTATACTTAGTATTATAGTCATAAGGGTGCAACCTTTATCTTATAATAATAAACCGAGTAAGTGTCGAGTTGTAGCTCATGTTTCCCAAAGAGAAATAACCACTTCTCTCAACAATCAATCAAGAATTTGAACAAAACAGAGCTACAAATTGAATGAAAATGAACTCGAAGTTATAACTAGTTGTACCATATAAAACTTAAACAAACTTATCGATACCAACAATAATTCAAACTCAATGGATGGAGGGTAATCGGGAAGCCAAAATGAAATAATGGGTTTATATTATAATCAACATGAAAACCAATGGGTATGTAGCATCATCAAAGAAAAAAGTAAGTTCCAAGCATGAGTTGTGTCTAATAAACCATAAATCCAACAATGAAATAAATCCATTACTCTTCCATCTAGTATGAGCTCAAATTGTACGAGTATAGCTTCCATTGGAACTGTATGTAACTTGAACCATTTTATTCATATGATAAAAATTTGAACGCATGTAATAGAGCGGGCCACCAATGTTATATTCAGATTATTCTCGTTAATAAATAAACACTTATAAGCTCGAGTTCGAACCTATGTTCAGACTCAGTAAGATAACTAAACAAAGATTATTTTTTAAGGTTGGTCTCATAAATATATAAACAGTGGATAGATTGTTATGAATTTAAATTCAAACCCAAGTCTTGACTCTAAAATATTCACCATAATAGAAAAGGGTTCAACCCAAAGTTCATTCTTCTTCCACAACCCATCATTATTTTCAAACAAATCCTCGGGAAAATGAAAAGTGATAATATGAATTTGGAGAAGAACAACATAGGGTAACAAAAATATTATTTTCTTTTACAAGGAAAACCCTCGAACAATATTCAAAAAATTTCATTCTCCATGAGCAAAAGCAAGGAAAAGAAATACTTCCACACTCATTGCCATTCAATTTAGAGCCACTACTATTTCATTATCTCACAAAACTTATGCAAAATATGTTTCATAGACTGGTGAGTACATACCTTGTCCAAGAGTGTTTTTATACGAGTTCTAGAGGCCAAGACGGTGGCAGCAACCAACAAGAGAAGGGTTTCCAAAGTCGAGTTGTATCTCTTTGATCCGGATTTTATGAGAAGAACCAAATGAATACATATTATTATTAAAATATGCTTAACACAGAATAATAGAGATACAATAAAATTGGTTTCTATTCAATAAGGAAATAAGCTAAAACTGTAAAATGCAACGGAAAATAAGCTTGTTGGAATGGTGGCGGCTTATCTCTGAGAAGAGATGTGATGATTGCACTCATTCGCAATAATATGAGTGAAATGAGGCTTTGAAGTCCTTTTTTACAATAAACATGAATTCAAAAACCCTAGACATCCAAAAACCTAACCCTAGGAGATGAAGCGCCAAAATTCATGTGGGCCCCGTTGGGGTAAGTTAGTACATCAACTTCCCGGGGTCGTAACTTTTGCATATGATCTTCATTTTAGGTGCACGATAGCTCATTGGAAAGGTATATCCGAGGAATGCACATGTTGTCATCATAATTTAACTCTATTTATTTTCTAACTGTGGCAAGCACTAAAAATGTTGTTTAGGGCCTCAAAATGGCCCCAGAAGTCGGGGGCCCGAAAACTAGGAAAAAATTGTCAAACTGGAAAACTGTCAAACTGGACCAGTTGGAATATTAGGTGGGAGGCCATCAAAATCCATCTGAAACAATCCTCCCCCCTTAGGAATAAATTGTCTCTATTGCATTGATTTCCCCCATCAGATAAAGAAATTTCTGTTGAATTTGGCCCCAGGTGAGCCACTTTCCTTAGTGGAGGAGTTGCCCTGCTTTGACAACTCGATAAATATGGATCCTTTGTGATCTAGTGCCCTTGACCTGTGTGTCCACAATATGATCATTGGATTCATGTTGCATGCAGACATATTTGAGCTCTATTGGTGTCAATTGTTCTATTATCTCTGAGGTGTCCAATAATGGTGGGAAATATGGCCGAAGGAGAGCCACATTGAACACTGGGTGCAGGCCAAGGAAAGGGGGAATGTTGATCTCAAAATCATTTTCACCCACTGTAACACCTTAGGTTTCGAACCCCTATTTTAAATAATGTATTATTACATTGTTGAGAGGCCAAAGTGCCCAAACAATTATTAAGAGGCCAGTGTGCCTAAGAAATGTAATGTTTTGATCATTATTAATAATACATACATCATTGGCTGCTAGACAGACAAGGACTAGAGTTATAGGGGGCTATGATTCCACAAGAGAGGGGGCTTGAGGGGATAAATGTTTATTTCCTATTTTAATTACCCTTTCTTCTAAGGGGGTGGATAAATTATGTGGGCTTCTTGGGGAAGGCCAGGAGGTTCTTGATTCCCCACGAATTACTTAAACCCGCCTCTGGTCTAATGGGGGGTTCGGTTGATGGCTTCTTCTCTTATTATTGTTTTTTCATTCATTTTTTTATTCACTCCTCCACTTGACCACTGGTTCATGCGTTCATTTATTTTCTCACTCGCTCATTCATCTCATCCCTACATATCACTCATTCATCCATCCTCATCTGTGTCTTGGCTTGGGAAAGGGAACCGAACTGGCGAAAATTAGCCAGGATATTGTTGGTTGTAGTGGTAGTTTGTGTGATTCAGTCATGACTTGAGGCTTGCATGTCTGAGATGTGTTGGATTGTGTCCAGTGTTGTTCACAGCTGAGAGTCCTCAGAGTTCTAGCATTGAGATTCTGGACTAGTTGCGTTGGAGCCCAAAATAAGGAGAAGGACTATGTAAGGGACTGCGTGGTAGAGAAGGGTGGAGGTTCGTTCTCCTGGGTGGTGCAAGCTGGGTAGAAGAGAGTTGGGTTCTTGGATCATTGTGAGTGCTGGGAAATCCTGTGAGAGCTTGAGTGTTGACTGGTTTGGGAAGCCAAGTAACACTTTGGAACCATCTGTGTGGATTCATAGCCCTGTCTCGGGGGTGACATTGTTGTTGAGATTTGGAACAGTAGTTTCTATGGTTGGGTGGAATGTCCTTGGTCTACAGCCAGTTGGTGTCATATTTTATATAGATAAGTGCTCTCGGTTATGGTATTATTTACCTGTATATGAATGTATCTCCGTTGTGTATTTAATTATCGTTTAATTGAATCTTTAGAACGTTGAAATTACTAAGACAACTGAGAGGGGGGGGTGAATCAGTTGTTATTGTGCTTAAACAATTTTAAGTCTATTAAAACATTATTAATCTTTCTTCAAGTGATCATTAATATTATACAACATATGGACAACATAAATAATGAGCATCAGTCACACATAAGATATACACAGAGACATATTTTCATGAGGAAACCCATAAAGGGAGAAAACCTCTTCTTCTTCGAAATGATAGGCAGTATTTTAAGTTCTGTACATCATCTATAATTGAGAACCAACTCAATGTGAGGCTACTACCTCTGTTTTACAAGCTCCAACTTGTTTGAGAGAACCAACTCTCTGGTTTCTCTAGCACCGACTAGAAGGAAGCACCAACTCCCTGAGTGTTCCAGCACCGACTGGATGGAAGCACCTACTTCCACTTATACAAGCACCAACTTGTTTGAGAGCACCAACTCTCTAGTTTCTCTAGCACCCACTAGAAGGAAGCACCAACTCCTTGAGCGTTCCAGCACCAACTGGATGGAAGCACCAACTTCCAGTTACACAGGCTCCAACCTATATAACAGAGAACAGTTGTTCTCCCTTGCACCACCCTGCCACCCTAGTTTCTCTGGCTGCAACCAGATGGAAGCTACAACTGCATGTGTTCAAGCACCCACTTGAACCTCTGAGGACAACAGTCCTCCCTAGAACCTCCCTACCACCCTTATTACAAATAAATGATTGAATAACCAACAACACAGATAAATCAACTATTACCACTTCTTCATTGTTCTGCAATTCTTCTCTGCTACACTATTCTTCTGCTATGTTCATACTTGGCTTGACTTGCTATCTCTTTATATTTGTTCTTTCTTTGTCCTTCTCATGCTCTTTGATATGTGCGCATTCTTCTCTCTTCACCTTTTCTCCTATGTTCAGCTTCTGTTCCTTATCTCTGAGCTTTCTTCACACTATGCATACTGTAATTTTACCTTTCTACAGTTCAACTCATTTTTTTCAGTCAGAACAACCAACTTTGCACAGTCGTCTCATATCTCCTTTTATTCACACACGCCTCAGTAACTGAATCGCCAACCATCCAAGAACCATGATTCTGTTCTATTAATTGAATTGTAACTGAACAGTTAATCATGAAGAGAAACAATAACCCTTCGATCATATTCCTGATTAAACTGCACCGTTGGATTATAAATGATGGGTCTTGCGCTTACTCCATATGCCCATTGACTGTGACCACGGTCCTAATCAAAATGCCTTTCATATTTTGGAATTTCAGCAATTCTTATGATGAGATATCTTGACACTCCATATCGTGATCCTCGAAACTCTGAAAAAGGAGCTTAGTTGGACTAGCTTCGATCATTTCGGCATTTTGCATTTCGGCATTTTGCGATTTCGCATATCACGAATTCCTGTTGTGAAGCATCTCGACTCTCCAAATCGCGATCTCCGAAATGGATTTTAGTTGTTAGCGCCTTTCACAGTTTCTCATTCCGGCATTTTGCGATTTCATATGTCGCGAATTCCTGTTGCAAGGCATCTCGACTCTCCAAGTCACGATCTCCAAAATGGAGTTTAGTTGTTAGTGCCTTTCGCAATTTCATATTTCGGCATTTCACGATTTCGCAACTTCGGGACTCCTATGATGAAGAATCTCGACTCTTGACTCCTCCAACTCCCAGTATCTGAAACTCTAAAATGGAGTCTTTGTTGATGTGCCTGTTTCAGGATTTCGGCGTTTCGCATTTCGCAACTTCGAGACTCCTGTGATGAAGAGTCTCGACTCTTGACTCCTCCAACTCTCGGTATTTGAAACTCCAAAATGGACTCTTTGTTGATGTCCTTGTTTTAGGATTTCAGTGTTTCACATTTCGGAACTTCGGGACTCCTGTGATGAAGAGTTTTGACACTTCCAACTCCTGGTATCCGAAACTCCGAAATAGAGTTTAGCTTCTGATACCCGAAATGGAGTTTAGCTTCTGATCTTTCTATTCGATCAATGTTGTGTTGTTGGTCGTGATATTTGCCATCAATGACAAACACACATACTCTGCCTCTGTCTGAAAACATGCCAACAATCTCCCCCTTTGGCATTGATGGAAACCCCTTGAAGAACATCCAATTATACCATTGTAGCATCTTTGAAATTACCACACGTTCTCCCCCTTTGACATCAATGTCAAAGAAGAGACACGCTCCCCCTACGTTGTTGTAGTACATACTCCCCCTGTCAACTATGAGCAGCTTAGAAATACAACAGATATTCAATAAGTACTCCCCCTGACCAGGTGAACAGATTAGACGAAAGAAGTTATAACCCCCAACTTTTGACAAAGATATTCAAAAGGGGTCATTGCTAACAGCTTAGTAAAGATATTAGCTATTTGTTCTATGGAAGGAATATAATTCACCTGAACAATTCTGTTTGTAACTTGTTCTCTGAGAAAATGGTATTTTATTGGTATGTTCTTAGATTTTGAATGAAGTATAGGATTCTTAGAGAGACTAATGGCACTGGTGTTATCACAGTGAAGTGGAATGGGATCAATGTAAGTTACCTTCAAATCTGCAAGAGTTTGTATCATCCATAAAATCTGAGTGCAGCAAGTAGTAGCAGCAATGTACTCTGCTTATGTAGTTGATAAGGAAATAGATCCTTACTTTTTACTAAGCCATGCTACTAATGAGTCACCCAGGAAGAATGCTCCTCCACTAGTGCTTTTTCTCTCATCAACACAGTTTGCCCATCTGCATCTGAATAAGAAGTTAACTGAAAATTCTGATTTATGGGATACCACAGACCATAAGTCATTGTTCCCTTCAAGTATTTGAATATCCTTGTGACAGCTACCAAATGACTTTGTTTAGGAGCAGACTGATAACAACCTACCATTCCAACAGCTTGCATTATATCAGGACGGGATGATGTGATGTACAAAACACTGCCTATCATAGAGAGATATGTCCTTTGATCAACATCCGGTGAAATATCATCTTTACTGAGCTTGCAACCAACCACCATAGGTGTACTAACAGGAGAGGAATCCTCCATATAAAATTTCTTCAACATCTCTTTCAAATATTTTTCTTGAGATATAAAAATTCCTACAGAACTCTATTTTACTTTTAAGCCAAGAAAACATGACAGTTCTCCTATCAAGGACATCTCAAACTTTGTTTGCATAGAGTTAGCAAACCACTGGACAAATGATTCATTAGTACAACCAAAAATGATATCATCTACATAAACCAAAACAACTAGTAAATTATCACCTTCAGACTTAATGTAGAGATTGTTGTCAACAGTACCTTTCTTGAACCCTTTGTCTTGTAAAAAATTGTCCAGTCTATAATACCAAGCTTGTGGTTCTTGCTTCAGTCCATATAAGGCCTTCTTCAGCTTGAAAACATAATTAGGATTATCTGTCAATGAGAATCCTTCAGGTTGCTCCATATATACTTCTTCCTCTAGATCTCCATTAAGAAAATTTGACTTAACATCCATCTGATACACTTTAAAGTTCTTATGGCATGAATATGCAAGGAACATTTTGATGGCCTCCAATCTTGCCACTGGTGCAAAAGTTTCATCAAAGTCCTGACCTTCAACTTGTGCATACCCTTTACAAACCAATTTGGCTTTATTTCTAACAACTTGTCCCTTTTCATTCATTTTATTTTTGAACACCCATTTGGAACCTATTACATTCTTATCTTCAAGTCTAGGTACAAGCTCCCAAGTATTGTTCTTCTCAATCTAATCAAGATCTTCATTCATTTCTCTAATCCAATCATCATGTTGGCTGGCTTCATCAAAAATTTTAGGTTCAGTCATAGATTAAAAAGCAACATGAGATTGTTCTGAGTCTTTAATCAATTTCCTTCTTGTCTGAACATCTTTATTTATATCTCCAATTATCTGATTTTCAGAATGATTCTTTCTAACAATTCTGAGAGGTGATTTTGCTTCTTTCTGTTGATTTGTGTCAGCTTGAGTATTTGTATCTGCATCTGATTCGGATTCTTACCTTTCTGATCCTTGGACATGTTCATCTTCGTATTCAACTATATCTTATGTGTTTGGTTCAACACTGCTTACATTTCTGACCGGGATTTCTTCATCAACTTTTATGTCTATACAATCAACCAGTTTATGCAGTCTCTTATTGTAACATCTGTACCCTTTACTATTTGTAGAATAACCCAAGAAGATACCTTCATCAGCCCTGTCATCATATTTGCCAATATTTTCATCATTGTTTTTTATATAACATTTACTCCCAAAGACTTTAAAATGCTTGATTGAAGCAAGTCTTCCAAACCATAGTTCATAAGAAGCCTTGTCACTGGGTGGCCTAAGATGAGCTTAGTTAACGATATGAACAATTGTATGAATTTCTTCTACCCAATATGTCTGAGGTATGTTCCTTTCATTCATCATTGATCTTGCCATTTGCTGCACTGATCTATTATGCCTCTCAACAACTCCATTTTGTTGTGAAATCCTTGGAATTATGTACTATCTTTTGATCCCATGTTTATCATAGAACTCTTTGAAGTTCCATGAACTAAACTCTCCTCCTCTATCAGACCTTACTGCCTTTAATCTTTTTCCTGTTTGATTCTCAGTCGAAGCCTTAAACACTTTGAATTTTTCAAATGCTTCATATTTTTCCTTCAAAAAGGCAACCCATATTAGTCTAGAAAAATCATCAATAATCAACATAAAATAATTTTATTTTCCTGTACCTTCTTTCCTTGATGGTCCACATAAATCCATATGTACTAACTGGAGAGGTTTTTCTGTTGAAGGAAAGTTTTTAGATTTTAACTGAGTGCGAGTAAGTTTTCCTATCTGGCAAGGTTTACAAACATAATCATATGGCTTTGATATCTTTGGAAGATCCTTTACTGCCCCACTATTTTTGAGCTTGATTATATGATCAAAATTTAAGTGTCCAAGTCTCCTATGCCATAGCCAACTTTCATCATACTTTCTTAAGTAGCATTCTTCTTTTTCTTCTTTTAACACATAGACATTATTTTCTGTTCTTATCCCTTTTGCAACTAGCTGTCCTGAATTCACAGATTTTATTCTACAATCTTTAGAGGTAAAAATGACTTCACATCCTCGGTCATAGACTTGACTGACACTAAGCAAATTATGTTTTAGACCTTCTACAAACAACACATCTTGAGCTTTCCCTTTGCCATTACTCAAACTTACCATTCATTTACCTTTTATTTTTCTTGGTCCATCATTTCCAAAAGTTACATTCCCTGATTTGTTTTCACTTAGAGTTAGAAACTTACTTTTGTCTCCAGTAATATGTTTGGAACATCCACTGTCAATATACCATGGATTCTTTTGTCTTTGGGCTGATAACACTATTCCACACTTGTCATCTGCTTTCTTCTTCCAAACCTTGACATTTTCAGCAACGGGGATCAAATCTAGATTGTAATTCCTTAAGCGACAATCTGCAGCTTTATGTCCATAGTTATGACAGTTGTAACATTCGGGTTCGCTGAATAACAGATCATAATGATTGTTATGCTCATGACTGTTGTTGTGTTTCACCTACTTCCTTCTCCTAGTCATCACATGATTTACAATCTGTGATTGTTTGTTGCTTGGATGTCTCAATCTTTGTGGTGGTAGATAATTATTCCTTGAAAAACTTGATTGCTCATATCTAAATCTTAAAGAACAATTTATAGCTTTGTGACCAAAGTTAGAGCAAAAAAAACAATAACCATAGAAAAAACCTTTGTACCTTGAAAAATTTTGTCTTCTTTGAGGAGGTCAATTTATTTCATGCCGATAATCTCTCTGATCTACAGATTCGGTTCTGGTACTTTTTCTTTCATTCCTTCTCGGTGGGCGATTCTCTTTCTTTGTTTCTGCAGAGTGACTGTTGTCAATGTTTGAGGATTTGACAAACTTGATGGGTTCTGTATTACTTGAATGATTACTACTTGATCCTTCTTCATAGCCCAAGCCAGCTTTTAGCTTTGGATTCCTTTACTGATTTAGAATGGAAGTTAATTCTTCTGAGGCTTTAATACTCGACAGATTTTAGTGATACAATGCCTTAAACTTCTCCATTTCTTTTCTGGTTTTTACTATCTCTTCTTCTAAGGCTTCACACTTCAATTTCTTCTCTGATAACTATTGTTTCAGAATGTCTTATATTTTCTTTGCCTCTTCTAACTCCACTTTTAGTAGAGCAAAGTCTTCATCAGGCTTTTATCATTTATTTTAAACTACATCAACAATCGTTTTTGTTTTCTCTTCTTACACCTGAGTCTGTCAATTTCTTCCAAAGCACTAATTAATTCACCTTCCATATCCACCACAGCTTCTTCATCATCCATTTCACCTCCTAAATGTTCATTATCAAGATCTCCCATGGCCATAAGCACAAAATCATTCATCTTTAATTGTTCAAATTTCAATCTATATGTTTGAAATTTGGCATCTTTTACTTTCTCATTTCCTTCATAGCTGCTAATAAGTTTATCCCACATTTCTTTGGCAATTTGAAGATGCATCACCTATACAAACTCATCTTCTACAAGTCCATTCAAGATAGCATTCATTCCCTTAGCATTAAATCTAAATTCTAACTTATCATCCTTGGAAGCTAGCACAACGAGCTTTATGTATCCAGTCTCTACTACATCCCAAACATCAGTACCTAAGGCCATTAGGTATGTTCTCATTCTAACCTTCCAAAAGGAAAAATTTGTTACATCAAATAGAGGAGGCGTACTGGCTGAAGTCCCTTCATGACTTGTCATGTTTAAGCTTACAGATATACCTTTAAATAAAAGGAACCCGCTCTGATACCAATTGTTGAAATTACTAAGACAACTAAGAGGGGGGGTGAATCAGTTGTTATCGTGCTTAAATAATTTTAAGTCTATTAAAACATTCTTAATCTTTCTTCAAGTGATCATCAATATTATACAACATATGGACAACATAAATAATGATCATCGGTCACACATAAGATATACACAGAGACAGATTTTCACGAGGAAACCCATAAAGGGAGAAAACCTCTTCTTCTTCGAAATGATAGGCAGTCTTTTAAGTTTTGTACATCATCTATAATTGAGCACCAACTCAATGTGAGGCTACTACCTCTGTTTTACAAGCTCCAACTTGTTTGAGAGCACCAACTCTCTAGTTTCTCTAGCATCGACTAGAAGGAAGCACCAACTCCCTGAGTGTTCCAACACCGACTAGATGAAAGCACCTACTTCCACTTATACAAGCACCAACTTGTTTGAGAGTACCAACTCTCAGGTTTCTCTAGCACCCACTAGAAGGAAGCACCAACTCCTTGAGTGTTCCAGCACCAACTGGATGGAAGCACCAACTTCCAGTTACACAGGCTCCAACCTGTATAACAGAGAACATTTGTTCTCCCTTGCACCACCCTGCCACCCTGGTTTCTCTGGTTGCAACCAGATGGAAGCTACAACTCCCTGTGTTCAAGCACCCACTTGAACCTCTGAGGACAACAGTCCTCCCTAGCACCTACCTACCACCCTTATTACAAATAAATGATTGAATAACTAACAACACAGATAAATCAATTCTTACCACTTCTTCACTGTTCTGCAATTCTTCTCTGCTACACTATTCTTTTGCTCTGTTCATACTTGGCTTGACTTGTTGTCTCTTTCTATATGTTCTTTCTCTATCCTTCTCGTGCTCTTTGATATATGCAAATTATTCTCTCTTCACCTTTTCTCCTATGTTCAGCTTCTGTTCCTTATCTCTGAGCTTTCTTCACACTGAGCATACTATAATTTTACCTTTCTACAGTTCAACTCATTTTTTTTCAGTCAGAACAGCCAACTTTGCATATTCATCTCATATCTCCTTTTATTCACACATGCCTCAGCGACTGAATTGCCAACCGTCCAAGAACCATGATTCTGTCCTGCTAACTTAATCGTAACTGAACAGTTAATCATGAAGAGAAACAATAACCCTTCAATCATATTCCTGATTAACCTGCACCGTTGCATTATAAATGATGGGTCTCTCACTTACTCCATATGCCCACTGGCTGTGACCACGGGCCTAATCAAAATGCCTTTCACATTTCAACATTTCAGAAATTCTTGTGATGAGATATCTTGACACTCCATATCACGATCCCTGAAACTTTGAAAAAGGAGCTTAGCTGGACTAGCTTCGATCATTTCGGCATTTCGCATTTCGTCATTTCATGATTTAGCATGTCGCGAATTCCTGTTGCGAGGCATATCGACTCTCCAAGTCGTGATCTCTGAAATGGAGTTTATTTGTTAGCGCCTTTCGCAATTTCGCATTTCGACATTTCGCAATTTTGCATGTCGTGAATTCCTGTTGCGAGGTATCTCGACTCTCCAAGTCGCGATCTCTGAAATGGAGTTTAGTTGTTAGAGCCTTTTGCAATTTTGTATTTCGACATTTCACAATTTCGAAACTTCGAGACTCCTGTGATGAAGAGTCTCGACTCTTGACTCCTCCAACTCCCAGTATCCAAAACTCCAAAATGGAGTCTTTGCTGATGTGCCTGTTTCGAGATTTCGGCATTTCGCATTTCACAACTTCGGTACTCCTGTGATGAAGAGTCTCGACTCTTGACTCCTCCAACTCCCGGTATCTGAAACTCCAAAATGGAATCTTTGGTGATGTGCCTATTTCGGGATTTTGGCATTTCACATTTCGCAACTTCGGGACTCCTGTGATGAAGAGTTTTGACACTTCCAACTCCCAGTATCTGAAACTCTAAAATAGAGTTTAGCTTCTAATACCCGAAATGGAGTTTAGCTTCTAATATTGCCATGCGATCAATGTTGTGTTGTTGGTCATGATCTTTGCCATCAATGACAAACACGCATACTCTGTGTCTGTCTAAAAACATGCCAACATAGAATATGCATGCTTGTTGGTTATTGTTGTGCATGTCATTAAATCCTTTTCTTTTATGCATCCTTATTAATTTATAAGGGTATCAGTAAGAGAGAGAAGTCCAAGGGTGATCTTGAAGGTGGCGTACCCCAACCTATGGGTGGTTGGGTATTTTACAGTTTGGTATCAGAGCTTCTGGTTGAAACACTGGGCTGGTATGGGCCAGGTCTTTTGGTCAGAGTCTCGTGGTCGAGATCGAATTCTGACCGTGAAGTTGAAAATCTCAGAAGGAATGGCATTGCAGAGTCTACGTAGGATCTAGAATGTCAGGGGTCCTTTGTAAGGGTTCGAAGGATCGTGATCGTCCCCTTCAAATTTGGGAGCGATAACCATTGTGGGATCAAGAAATATCCGAGATCGTTGGATGGGAGGGAAGGGGAACAAGGGTCATCCGATGAAACCGAAGCAAAGGTTAAGTCACAACCCTTAGATCCCATTGGAGAGAGAGATCGATGGCCATGAGGCATTGCGGGGAACCAAGTTGCATGGAAGTTAATTTCCCAAGGCGGTCCTGCAATCCAAACCATGGTTTCACCGAGGGGTTACATGTTAGCATCGAAAGAATTAGGCAGGTTACTCCAAACTAGTGATGCGCACCCCCGCAAATTGAAAGGCATTAAGTGATGTGACATGTTAGTGATCTAACATCGAAACTTTAAAGAGTCGAGGTAGATCCAAACCGTTGATCGAGGTGGATGCATGGCAGGAGATCCTGCACTCCATGGATAACCACTTCGGAAGAAAGACGGATGCGAAAATCCAGAACTCTCGAAGGCCTGAAGCCTGGGGTTCATCTGGACTGTCCATTAACAAGGACACGCGGCACCAGATCTCTCACTTTGAAGACTTAGTACTCTGGAAGGTTTTGCAGAGAGAATCACTAGGGAAAGAGTTACCTAAAGTCCTGAAGTAATTGAGGACCGTTGATTTCAAATCAACAAGAGTCGTTGATCCTTGTAGTAGTATCTCCCAAAGTCCCAAATTCCGGGTTAATACATGTCGCCAGGTTGGCCAGTTTAGGAATTTGGAGTTCGGGAGAATTTGAAGTTTTCTAGTGTGAAAACTCCTGAAGCCCGAAGTCCCGAAGCCTGAAGAGCCGAAGTGGTGAGGCATGATGATGTCACTTAGAGGTGATGTGGACCCCAGAAGGTTAAGCAGTTCGAAAATTCAGAGTTTGGGAGACTTGAGGAGTGCAAGCGTAAAATATTCTGAAGCCCAAAATTCCAAAGTGACGTGGCTTGCGGACATCACCTGGGATGACGTGGAGACATGGGATGTGTGCCATGTGTCAGTGATTTTTGAACATGTGGAGGATTGAAATTTCAGTTAGAATGTGACATGTGTCACCCACCTAATTGGGCCACGTGTCATCTTCTAGTATTTCACCATGTGGTGACAGATCGTGCATCCTAGAGATTGGGTACTCCGGAGGAAAAAGATGTGACAGTTGGCATTGGGTCAAGAACTCTCGAAGAGCCAAAGTGATTCACAGTCATTGATCTGTAAGAGACATGCATCAACAGATCGTTGACTTCGGCTGAAAGCACTCCGAAAGAAAGGAAAGGTGGAGAATTTGAAACTCCCGAAGCCCGAAGAGCCAAAGAAATTTATAGTCATGGATCTATGGGAAGACATGCATCGACAGATCATGAACTCCGAGTAAAATTGTTCTGGGAACAAGCAAGCGGGGGAATTTGATACTTCTGAAGGCTGAAGTCTCGAAGTGGATCTTGATCACTGATCATGAAAGTGGACGAGGACCATTGATCTAGTCTTGGTTGAAGGTTTCGAAGACTCGAAGCTCTGGATAAGTGATTTTTTAGCTAAGCGCAGGGTCATGACCGTGGTCACATGCAGTTGAGAGCTGAGGGAAGAAGGGATAATGGTCGAATTGGTTGTATTCGAGAAATAAAAGTGCTAAGGAAGGATTTAGTCGCAGTTTCTAGTCGTGGTCACCTAGGAAGGCGGTTTGAAAGAAGTGCCTGTGTAGAATTTAATTATGTATCAGCTAAAGGATAACATGGAAGTGTTATATGATGCAGATTAATACATCTATGTTCTTCATGAATTGAAAAGAAAAAGGACCTGTAACATGGTTTGACAAATTTTGTTTATCATATGCATAATTCTAACAAAATTGCCACTTGCACATTTTGCATAATTAAGGGGTTTAAACATATCAGCTGAGAATGTGTATTGAATAAATGGAAGAAGGCGAGAGAGTCTCCATCCATGATAAGGAGGTCGAAGGAAAAAATACCAGAGTTGGTAATGTAGAGACGGAGTCCAATGGACGCAAAGGGAAAGGAGAGCAGGAAACATTAATAGAAATTGTAAGCAGCCTTAAAATAGAAGTGAACAGCTACAAAGAAAACAATGAGAGATTGATGAGAGAGAAAATTCAGATAAATGCTCGAGTGTTGCAGATATTAAAACAGTTGCAAAGGCAAACGAAGAAGGGATCAAACTCAAAACAGGAGGAAGAACGCAGGTTTCATAAAAGAAGAGAGGATGGGGAAAGAGTTGGTTATTTGAGAAGTGCCAACAGAACTCATAGACACCACTCACCTCCTTACTCGTAAATAATGTTTTATGCATCGGAAGATCCCATAAGCAGTCCAGAGGTGTCTCATGTTAGGCACCAGAGAAGGAGATAGGAACTGGATAGTTTGCAAGGAGATTTGAGGAAGCTTAAGCCACCCTCCTTTGATGTTGAAAGAGAAATGGAAGATGATGTCGAAGAATGGTTGCTTGGACTCCAGAGATATTTTCAGTTGCATAACTATTCTTCAAACTTAGAAGCCAGGATTTCCACCTACCATTTACACGGGAAAGCTGCAATGTGGTGGGATCAATTGAAGCAAGTTGAACATATTAATGAGAGTAGGATCACTTTGAAGCAGTTCAAGAAGTACTTCCAGAAGGATTACCTCTCAGAGCATTTCTATGACAAGAAAATGTAGGATTTCTTTGAACTCAGGCTAGGAAGCATGACTATGGCAGAATATGAGAAGAAATTCTTGGGATTGTTAAAATATGTTGGGTTTATAAACGATGAAAAGGTAAAGATACGGAGATTTTTGAGTGGACTGGCAACCTTTTATAAAGAAAATATTAGGTACGATGAGCCCAAGACCTTGACTGAATCCATCAGGAAGGCTAAATACATGTATGAGCAAGGACAGGGAAGAGAATCCCTGCAGAAATCTTAGAAGGATAAGAGGAAGGAGAAGTTTGATCACAGGAGGAAAGGATTCAAACCTCCCTTCAATAGGAATGATCCTAATAGAAATCATCAAGATCAGTATGCTAAGGGTGAATCCAAGAAAGAAGACTCCTTAGGAAAAAGAGGAAGACCACCTATCCAATTTTGGGGATGTAAATGTTTTGAACCTGCACAAAATAGATCTAGATAGAAAATACTACACACATTTGCAGAGAGAAATTGAGAAAGAAGAAGCAAGATAGAAAGAATGGAATAATTCTCATTAACCGTATTCCACACTCAAAGAGTGAATAATTTACAATATATATAGAATAAATGAGTAACTAATGAGCCATAGTGGTGGTCTAGATTGATCTAGACACACACTGGTAGTTACAAGAGTAAACTACCTAGTCTAGTCTCTCAGGTAGTTACGGGAGTGAACTGCCACCTAGCTGAGTTAACTAGTCAACTAGTCTTCAGTTAACTAACTGAACAAAGAGTAGTGAGTTGGTGATGATCCCAATGTTGCATGGTGACAAAACTAATGCAACATCTAAACTCAACTCAGCTATTCAAACTAAAGTGTCAACTGAAAGAGAATATTCTCCAGATGGAATATTCTCCCCTAAAATATAAGACACTGGATAATGACTAATTATGACTAATAAACAAGGAATAAACTTAGAAAAAATAAATCCTAGGTGTGTCTGAAGTAACTGAAACACCCCCCCTGAACATCACTATGGTGAAAATAAAGAATGGGTCCCGGCTATGAGGCCATGTTAGGTACCCAAATAAAAAAGATACACTGAACTAAATGAGGAAAGAGGGAAAACCTCATTGGAACAAAACCCCCCCTCAAATTACAATGCATAAAATAAAAAAATGAGAAGGAACAAAAGGCAGTTGCTAAGCAACCATGTCCTTCACTCTAAGAAGACCTCGCAATTGTGCAAGTTTGTGCTCTTTGAAGAGTTTGTTGAAGATGTAGATGTATGCACGGATCTAATGAAGTATATGCATCATTGATATTTCCACACATATCCACTTTATCTTCTTGTAATGAATAATATCCAAATAAAGTTTGGATGAAACTTTGAAAACCATACGGTCGTTTCCAGAAAAATGTTGAAATTTTGTTGATTTTAAAACGATCATAACTTCACTTTCCGAACTCCTTTTCGGATGATTTGTTTTTTGAAATTGGATATTTTCCTGAGAGGAATTCAAATATCCAATTTGTTTCTGCAAATTTTTCTTAGAAAATATCATAATGACGTATGATGTGTGCGGCTCTCTTTTTGTCTCCTGAGATGCATGCATGGTGCATGCAACAGTGTCTGCATGTGACTCCTGAGATGCATGTCATATATATTCCACATGAATTTCAGAAAACAAATCTGAAATGGAATAGACATGATCTTCAATTAATGGAATACAAATTTCTGCAAATAGTTTTGTAGAAGACTCTTCATAATAAGAGACTTGATCTTCTGATGGCTTCTCTTCTGGCTCTCTCTGTTTGACCTCCTGCATGAAATCTTCACAATATTCGTTATTCCCAAATAGAACCTCCAATTTGGTCCATAATTCATTTGGAGTTAATCCTTGTGATTCTTCATATACTTGATGGAAAAGTTTAGGCGAAATAGACATGTCAATACTTCCTATGGCCATATCTTGTCTATTGAGAAAAAAAAAAATCATCGACAGAATCAGGCTCTACTTCCATTGCCATAGTTATTTGGTACAAGCCTCTGCATCTAAGATGAAGCAGAATTTTTAGCTTCCATTCCAAATAGTTATGAGGCGTGAGAAGTATTTTCGGTGAATAATCCATCTTTTTGTTGTCTTCAATCTTTTGTACCTACAAAAAATGATTTGGTGTAGCTTTTTATTAGCATTCCGTCGGCTCTGATACCATGTAAATGTGTTGAACCTGCACATAATAGATCTAGATAGAAAATACTACACACATTTGCAGAGATAAATTGAGAAAGAAGAAGCAAGATAGAAAGAATGGAAGAATTCTCATTAACCATATTCCACACTCAAAGAGTGAATAATTTACAATATATATAGAATAAATGAGTAACTAATGAGCCATAGTGGTGGTCTAGATTGATCTGGACACACACCAGCAGTTACAAGAGTAAACTTCCATCTAGTCTAGTATCTCAGGCAGTTACGGGAGTGAACTGCCACCTAGCTGAGTTAACTAGTCAACTAGTCTTTAGTTAACTGACTGAACAAAGAGTAGTGAGTTGGTGATGATCCCAATGTTGCATGGTGACAAAACTAATGCAACATCTAAACTCAACTTAGCTATTCAAACTAAAGTGTCAACTAAAAGAGAATATTCTCCAAGTGGAATATTCTCCCCTAAAATATAGGAGACTGGATAATGACTAATTATGACTAATAAACAAGGAATAAACTTAGGAAAAATAAATCCTAGGTGTGTGTGAAGTAAATGCAATAGGGAATGCAAAGAAGATCACGTGTACAAGGATTTCCCACATAGAAAGGACAGAGTGAAGACTATGCACAACATCCAAGAGGCTACAACAGTCGAAGATATGGGAAGAATCTATGCAGCTTTAGATGATCGACAAGTAGAGTACCAGTCCAATATGATCGAAGTGAAAGGTAAGATCATAAATCAGCCTGTTGCTATTTTGATTGATTCGGGAGCAAGTGATTGTTACATTGATCATAAAATAGTGGATAGGTTACATTTGGAGAAAAGTGAGCTTGGAAAATCAAGTTTGGCTCAGCTAGCCATTGGAACCAAAAAAATAATCCATGATATGGTCAGAGAATGTTACATAAGTCTTAATGGTGTGAATACAAATGTTGACCTAAATGTCATACCATTGGGGTATTATGACATTCTAATTGGAATGGATTGGTTGGACAAGCATCATGTTGTCCTGAATTTTCATAGCAAGACATTTACATGTCTTGATGGAGATGGAAAACAGAGCATTGTGAAAGGAGTTCCAAGACCCATCTCTATAAGGGATATTTCAGCCTTACAGTTGAAGAGATGTTTTATAAAAGGATGTCAATTGTATGCAGCTCATGTGGAAGAGTCAGAAAATACAAAGGGGCCAAGCCTTGAAAATTTCTCGATACTGCATGAATTTGAAGATGTATTCCAAGAAATACTAGGGTTGTCACCAAGAAGGGAGATAGATTTCTCAATTGATCTAGTGCCCGGAGTTGCCCTGGTGTCAAAAACACCTTACAGAATGAGCACACCATAGTTATAAGAATTACAAATGCAGTTGGAGGAATTGTTGAAGAAAGTATACATACGTCCAAGTGTTTCACCTTGGGGAGCACCAGTACTTTTGTCCAAAATAAAGATGAAACCTTGAGGTTGTGTATTGACTTTCGAAAACTAAATAAGTATACTATAAAGAAAAAGTATCCTCTACCCAGAATTGATGACCTCTTTGATCAGCTAAGAGGAGCAAAGATATGTTCGAAGATTGACCTGAGGTCAAGATACCATTAGGAAAGAATCAAGGAAGAAGACATGCATAAGATAGTCTTTAGGACCAGGTATGGGCATTATGAATTTGTAGTGGTGCCATTTGGACTGACCAATGCACCAATTGTCTTTATGTGCTAAATGAATGGCATATTTAGAAATTATTTGGATAAGTTTTTCATAATGTTCTTTCATGACATACTTATATATTCTAATTCTAAAGAGGATCATGAACATCACTTAATATTGGTATTGAAATTACTGAGAGAACATCAGTTGTATGCCAAGTTGAGTAAGTGTTCTCTTTATCAAAATCATATCCATTACTTGGGACACATTATTTTAGAGAAGGTCATAGCAGTAGATCTAGATAATATTGAATCCATTAGAGGATGGCCAACACCCAAAAATGTGTCAGAAGTCAGATCTTTTATGGGATTAGATGGTTACTACAGAAGGTTCGTAGTAGGGTTCTCTAAGATTGTCCATACCATCACTTCTTTGCAAAAGAAGGGAACTAAATTTGAATGGACACCTAAGTGTGAAGAGAATTTTAATCTGTTTAAGGAATTACTTACTAGTGCACCTATGTTAAAGATTGTTGGCCCAAATGAAGGTTTTGTGGTATGTACAGATGCATGTAAGGAAGGACTTGGGGGATCACTCATGAAAAAATGACATGTCATTAGTTATGATTTCAGAAATCTTAAGGAACATGAGAGGAACTATGTCACTGATCCAGGTGGATATCGGTGGCCACCCACCTTTTCCAAATGGCTCAAAACGGCTTTCTGGCAATTTTGGCAATTTACTATTTTTAGCAGGTTTTAACTTCCGGGGTCATTTTGAGGGCCCAAATGAAGGTTTTTCAAGATATAGGTTTTCAATTATATCCAAAGGCATGATTGAGCCCCCAAAATGAATATCCTTGATGATACCTTTCCAACGAGATATCACACGCCTAAAATGGAGATCGTATGCAAAAGTTACGACTTCGGGAAGTTGATGTACTCACTTACCCAAACGGGGCCCACATGACTTTTGGCACTTCATCTCCCAGGGTTAGGTTTTTGGATGTCTAGGGTTTTTGGCATTCTTTCTTATTGTAAAAAGGCCTTCAGAGCCTCATTGTAATCATCTTCTTGCGAATGCGAGTAGTCGTCACATCTCTTCTCAGATAAGCTACCACCATTCTATTGAGTCTTTCACTCTGTATTTTACAGTCTCTGTACATTTATTTCATTAATAGAAATCGTGTATTACTGTATATCTGTGTTTATGGTTTCATCTTTGATATATTTTTGTTATACTATTGAATATCTGCGATATCTCTGTGCATTTATTTATTATATCTCCGATCTCATTTCGTGCCGAAAATAATCCGGATCAGTGGTATCAGAGCAGGCTGCTCTTGATCATTTTTTCAGTGCATGTCCCCGACGAGGTCTGAGTATAGCAAGTTGGGTCTCCATATTTTCTCTCTTGAATACAATCACTCTCGCACACCCAAGAAACCTTCAATTGCAGAAGAAAAGAAAAACGACGAAGCAGACGATCCTATCAATCTGTTGCTTGAGCAAGCTCTCACGCGACAGAGGGACGAAATGATGGAGAATTTTTCCCACATCCTTCAACGCCTGTCAATAGCATCAGGCGCATCTTCATCAAGCAGCCACTTTGGAGGCACCTCGCCTTTCAAGGTACAGGTTAATTTTGATTTTCCCGTATTTGAAGGTCAAATAGATGCAGATGCCGTAGAAAAATGGTTAACTCTACTAGAAGGTTATTTCTCTGTTCACAATTTTTCTGACAAAGAAAAGATCACCTTCGCACTCCTTAAATCTCTCCCTCATGTCAAACATTAGTGGGAAACTTACTAGGAGCAAAGTTCCACAGAGGAGTTTGGAATATATGGGGTTGATCCCACTTGGGATTTTTTTGTGGATGTGGTAAAGGAACAGTATTACCCTATTGGAAACTATGAGGACCAATACATGAGATGGACCACATTGCAGTAAGAGAGGGGCCAAGAAGTCCCAGAGTTCACCAATACCTTCCATACCTTGCACACCAAGCTAGGTATCAAAGACTCCGAGCGACATTTGGTTCTGAAATACCGTGGGGATCTACACAGATACATCCAAAATGAAATGGATTTTCTGGACATCTCATCACTCGGTGTTGCTTATCGATATGCTGTTAAAATTGAGCAGAAATTTAAGCACCAGAACAAACGGGAATCTGGGTCTGCAAATCCGCAACAACCAAAGTATGACAAAGACGGCCCTAACAAGCAATATCCCGAAAACTAGTCCAAGACACAAGAAAAGAAGGGTCACGGGAAGACAAAGAAGGACACCGAAAATTGGTGCGAGTTCCACAAAATCCCCTGGCACAACACCGATGAATGTCGCTCAAAAAAATCATTGGTGGCTGAGATCAAAGACAAAGAGCCGAACCCTGATTCAGAATCTAATTCTAAAAATAATGGTAAAGGACAGATCATTGACGCAGACCCCACTGCTATTGTCGTGATCGCAGAAATTCAACCAGAAGAACCAACATATCCTGAAGAGGGGGAGCGCCTTTTTCATTCACAGATGTGGGTGAAGGGGACTCCGCTGCATTTTATTGTTGATAGCAGAAGCCAGAAGAACCTCATCTCAGCAGAGGTCCTCAAACAGTTGGGATTGTCGACAACACCACACCCACTGCCATACAACATCGGATGGCTTTGGCAAGGACGAGATCTCTATGTCAACCAACAGTGTCGATTGTCATACGGCATCCAACCCTTCAAGGATGAGGTATTATGTAATGTTGCCCCACTGGATGTCTGTGATGTTCTCTTGGGACAACCATATATGTGGATACGCCATGTTGTTTATGAGTCTCAACCCCATAGTGTCATTGTTACTTTGGGGGATCATCTCTACATTATACTAAAGGTAGTTCCGACTACTGTTCCACCTAAAAAGTGTCGCAAGGTAGTATCTCATACTACAAAATTCAGCTTCTTCACAATCTGTTCAAAAGGAGAACAAAAGGACACTGCAACCACCACAGCCTTGCCCCAAGCACCTTCTATCCAACAGAAGCAGGTTGACAAGGCTATAGCAAAGTGAAAAGATTCCTTCTACACATCGTCCTCTCCTGTATCTTGACTTGTTGAGCAGCCTCAACCGCAACAGGTTCGTGACACATTTCCACAAAATGAGCAGCGCAACGTCTCCAGCAAGACAAGCAGCTCACCAAGATGCAGATTCAACAAATGCTTTTCCCTCTCCCCCGGGAACTCAATGCAATGGATACCATTGCTTCCTAAGAAGAGAGGATTGATCCAGGTGGATATCGGTGGCCACCCACCTTTTCCAAATGGCTCAAAACGGCTTTCTGGCAATTTTGGCAATTTACTATTTTTAGCAGGTTTTAACTTCCGGGGCCATTTTGAGGGCCCAAATGAAGGTTTTTCAAGATCGAGGTTCTTAGTGATAGTCAAAGGCATTATTGAGGCCCTAAAATGAATCTCCTCGACAATAGCTTTCCAACGAGCTATCACACGCCTAAAACGGAGATCGTATGCAAAAGTTACGACCCCGGGAAGTTGATGTACTCACTTACCCAAACGGGGCCCACATGACTTTTGGCGCTTCATCTCCCAGGGTTAGATTTTTGGATGTCTAGGGTTTTTAGAATTCCTGCTTATTGTAAAAAGGCCTTCAGAGTCTCATTGTAATCATCTTCTTTCGAATGTGAGTAGTCGTCACATCTCTTCTCAGAGATAAGCTGCCACCATTCTATTGAGTCTTTCACTCTGTATTTTACAGTCTTTGTACATTTATTTCATTAATAGAAATCATGTATTACTGTATATCTGTGTTTATGGTTTCATCTCTGATATATTTCTGTTATACTATTGAATATATGCGATATCTCTGTGCATTTCTTTATTATATGTCCGATCTCATTTCATGTCGAAAATAATCCGGATCAGCCATACATGACTTGGAGCTTATTTCCATTATCCGCACCTTGAGGATGTGGAGACATTCTCTCATGGGGAAGAGATTTGAATTAAGGACAAACCACATTGGCCTGAAGTATCTTTTTGAATAGCCAACCTTGAATGCTAGTCAAACAAGATGGCTGGAATTTTTAAGTGAATATGACCTTGATATCAAGCATATCAAACGAAAAGAGAATAAATTTGTTAATGCACTTAGTAGAAGAGTGCATCTCATGCATGCTACTGTTGTCAGTATGCATCAATCAGAATTGAAGAGCATAGTTTTAGATGGTATTGCTATAGATCAACACTACTTACAGGTAAAGGAAAGCTTACATCAAGGAGATGTACAGCATAAAATAAAGGAGTATGAGATAAAGGAAGATGGATTACTCATGCATAAGAATAGAATCTATCTTCCTAGTTCCAGAGAACTGAGGAATTTGGTATTGAAGGAAATGCATGATGTTCCTTATGTTGGACATCCTGGTTACCAGAAAACGATTACAGCAGTAAGAAGCCAATTCTTTTGGCCGAGAATGAAAAAGGATGTTGTTGATTACATTTCTTGATGTATGGAATGTCAAAAGGTGAAAGTTGAACATAGGCATCCAGCAGGGTTGCTACAGCCTTTACCCATTCCAAAGAAGAAATGGGAAGTGATCACCATGGATTTCATCATAGGATTACCACCGCGATGGCCTGGATGTATCTATGTAGACCACCGCGATACTTGAGCACCATATGTCGCTCAGAATATTTGATACCCAGCTTGGTGCGCAAGGTATGGAAGATATTTGTGAACTCGGGAATTGCTTGGTATCTTTCCTACCGTAGTGTGGTCCATTTTGTATACAAGTCATCATAAATTTCGATAGGGTAGTATTGTTCCTTAATAGCATACATGAAGGACTCCCAAGTGACCACAACTATAAATAATGAAGGTTCCTCTATTTTCTTTTTCTCACGGAAATATTCCCACCAATCTTTGATGTGGGGAACGACTTTGAGGAGTGAAAAAGTAATATTTTCTCTATTCGAAAAGTTATGGACAGAGAAATACCCTTATAGTAGATTCAACCATTTTTCTACAGCATATGTGTCTATCTGACCTTCAAATATAGGAATATCAAAGTCAATTTGTACCTTGAAGGGGGTGGCACCTCTGCTTGACGAATATGTGTCACATGTTGGTAGTCATCGAAGGATTTGCGCAAAACTATCCATCATCTCGTTCCTCTATTGCGTGAGGTATTTCTTGAGAAACATTTTGAAAGGATCTCTTGTCCCGTTGTGTTTATTTTCTCCCACCATGAGAGTTCTCTTGGGCATGCGAGAGCTTTTGTCCTCAAGAGAAACAAGCTCGAGACCCAATTCTTTATACCCTGACCTCATCGGGGACATGCATTAAGAACGACAAGGAGAAAACCGCTATGATACCATTGATATTGATTTTATGAGAAGAACAAAATGAATAAATATTATTGTTAAAATATTCTTAACACATAATAACATAGATATAGTAAAATTGTTTCTATTCTATAATGAAATAAGCTGAAACTATAAAATGCAGCGGAAAATAAGTTTGTTGGAATGGTGGTGGCTTATCTCTAAGAAGAGATGTGACGGTTGCGCTCATTCGCAAGAAGATGAGTACAATGAGGATTTGAAGGCCTTTTTTAAAATAAACATGAATTCCAAAACCCTAGACATCCAAAAACCTAACCGTAGGAGATGAAGCGCCAAAAGTCATGTGGGCCCCATTGGGGTAAGTTAGTACATCAACTTCTCGGGGTCGTAACTTTTTCATACGATCTTCATTTTAGGCGCATGATATCCCATTGGAAATTTCTATCCAAGGCCTGCACATGTTGTCATTAGCTTCTAACTTCATCTACAATCTAAATGTGGTGATCCCTAAAAACGTTATTTAGGGCCTCAAAACGGCCCCAGAAGTCGGGGACCTGAAAGCTAGGAAAAAACTGCCAAACTGGAAAACTGGAAAAATGAATGAGTTGGAATAGGTGGGAGGCCACCGACATCCATCTGGATCACTCTTCCTCCATGGACCAAAACCAAGTGAAATGACAATTACCCTAAACAGCAGGAGGTGGTAAAGTGCGAGCTTGTAGGAGTTAATGCCCACATCATTTTCATTCAATGAATGGCCAGATAATACCCCATCACATCGATATTCCAACCATATACCATATGCCAATTCCAAACTCAACGCGCTTCAATTTATGTGAACCTGAATTATACCATATAAAATTTAAACTTATACCAACTGCAAATTAAATGTTATTACCAACATATCGCTTCAACTTAAGTGCTATGATATCCATATAAGTGTGCATAATTGTTGGACGATTGGTTGTTTTCATTGATGTCAACCCTAGTCATGGGTTTTGGACCGCAAGATTGATAAAGGTGTTTGGACATGAAGGACAATGCACATGCATATACAACACCCATGAATGGATAGTATACATCATTTTGTTTCCGGTGGTATGTGGCATGTCACGTGGATCCTCATGGTTGAGGAGAAATGAATTTTTGAAGATGACGAAGTGAATTGAAAAAGGAAGTACATGTAGGCCCTGAAGATAATTAAAGTAAAGAATTACAAAATAAGAAAGTGTCAGGTCGGCCCTAATGTTAAAATGAAGTGACATAAATGGTATAAATAAACATCATTATACATTCATTTTGATACAAGTCGAATTTCATAGGAAATAAGAAGTAAAGAAGACTTGATTTCAAGGGAGGATGAAGTCTTTTGGTGATGTGTTCTAAGGTATGTTATTTTCAGGTCATCTTACCATTTTTGCTATAAAAAAATTTCTAAAACGATTCATATGGTGAAATCACTATGGTATTGATAATACATATCAAGGTACCTCTGGTAAAAGGTTCATCTCTTGATTCACTATAATTATGGAGATACACTCTGTGGAAGATAGGGTTTGTGACCAGTCTTGAAGCTAGTCAATAAACAGGTGTTCTAAGTAAAACAGTCATAACTTATTCATCGAGAATCCAAATGATGTGGGAAAAATTTCATTGGAAATAGTACAAACTTTAGTTTCTTGTGTGAGAGTTTCATAATCGGATGTTAAATATTGAGAATGGGGCATTATGTACAAGTTCGGTCTCCTGAATAGACCAGAATTGAATAAAGTCTACCATTCTTTCTATAACTTCTTTTTGGGGAGGATTAAAGGAGTGAAACTTGGAGGAGTTTCAGAGAATACATTGAGTAATATTATATATAGGATCATAGTACTCCAAGAATTGAATAATTTCATAAATTGAAGAAGTCTCAGGAAGCATTATCAGGTTCTATGTGATGATTGGTTGATGGTGATGATTTAATGTAAAGTTTTATTA
>ML781508.1:1694-16052 GCA_009831015.1 Picea engelmannii
GATGCTATCGGTAGGTGTTGAAGGATGTGGGAAAAATTCTCCATCATTTCGTCCCTCTGTCGCGTGAGAGCTTGCTCAAGCAACAGACTAATAGGATCGTCTGCTCCATCGTTTTTCTTTTCTTCCACCATTGAGGGTTTCTTAGGTGTGCGAGAGAGATTTTCCTCAAGAGAGACAAGCTCGAGAACCAACTTTCTATACTCGGACCTCGTCGGGGACATGCACTAAAAAACGATCAAGAGCAGCCTGCTCTGATACCATTGATCCAGATTATTTTCGGCACGAAATGAGAGCGGAGATATAATAAAGAAATGCACAGAGATATTGCAGATATTCAATAATATAAAAGAAATGTATCAGAGATGCAACCATAAACACAGATATATAGTAATACATGATTTCTATTAATCAAAGAAATGTACAGAGACTGTAAAAATACAGAGTGAAAGACTCGCTAGAATGGTGGCAGCTTATCTCTGAGAAGAGATGTGACGGCTACTCGCATTTGCAAGAAGATGGTTACAATGAGGCTCTGGAGGCCTTTTTTACAATAATTAGGAATGCCAAAAGTCTTAGACATCCAAAAACCTAACCCTAGGAGATGAAGCGCCAAAAGTCATGTGGGCCCCGTTTGGGTAAGTTGGTGCATCAACTTCCCGGGGTCATAACTTTTGCATACGATCTCCGTTTTAGGCGTGTGATAGCTCGTTGGAAAGTTATCGTCGAGGAGATTCATTTTGGGGGCTCAATCATGCCTTCGGCTATCATTGAGAACCTTGATCTCGAAAAACCTTCATTTAGGCCCTCAAAATGGCCCCGGAAGTTAAAACCTGCTAAAAATAGTAAATTGCCAAAATGGCCAGAAAACTGTTTTGAGCCATTTGGAAAAGGTGGGTGACCCCCGATATCCACTTGGATCACTTACCCAAACGGGGCCCACATGACTTTTGGCGTTTCATCTCCTAGGGTTAGGTTTTTGGATGTCTAGGGTTTTTGGCATTCTTTCTTATTGTAAAAATACCTTCAGAGCCTCATTGTAACCTTCTTCTTGCGAATGTGCACTTCCATCACATCTCTTCTCAGAGATAAGCCGCCACCATTCCAACAAGCTTGTTTTCGCTGCATTTTACAGTTTCAGCTTATTTCGTTATTGAATAGAAAACCAGTTTTACTGTATCTCTGTTATTTTGTGTTTAGCACATTTTAATAATCTGTATTCATTTTGTTCTTCTCATAAAATCCGAATCATACTCTTATGGGACTGGTTACTTAAAAATATATGCAACGATGGTATGAAAAGGCATATGAGGATTTGGAGCAGATAAAGTACATCAGAGATGTGTAGATGGTCCAAGACACAAAAGAACATGGTATTCTGGTACTCATGGATTACACTATCACCAGAATACACAAGGCAATGAAATACTAGATGCAAATGGTACAAGAGCCTCATCGGAAGATGCAAGAAAGATGGGAAGAATGTGACAAGAGCTGGGAGAAAATAAATAAGTAAATGAGGGATATCCACCTACCATATTTTGACCAACCTGAGGAATTCACATATTTTCATGACATAGTAAGGAAACACACTGAACTGGACCAGACATCTGAAACAAAAATTTCTCAGATTTTGACCCTCGTCCTAGGACAGATGAAGAAGTTCATGAATCCCATGATCAGAGCATTGATAGGTTTGCAACGACTAAGTTCCAAGATGGATAAATACAAGAAACGTGTGGTTGATATGAAAGAGATCCTTAGCATATCAATGGACCAACACAAGTTTCCTTATGCCAACACATGCGAAGAACTCTTCTGCCAATGGTCAAAATATGAGAGGAACAATATGTTGTAGTAAAACATCAAGATGACCAGAGATAACAGGAGAGGGACACGTGGATTAATTCCACTTTGATTTTGTTTACTTGATAAGACTCAACATAATGGTTATCTTTAGATAATTTAATTTATAAATAAAGACATCGGTCATGTATCAAAGGCGATGGTTTTTGCATAGAAAATAGAATTTTATTTTGTAAGAGAATTATTTCTTGGAAAAAAGGTTATTTAATTTAGAAGTTCTGTGTAGAAACATAAGCATTTTTCATCCAAATCATGAATGTGATTGAACCTCTGGATTGTTTCAATTTTCAACTCTATATTTTTTGTTGTATTGAGTAAGATATGTTATGATTATTTCTCAAGTTATCTTAGAATACCTTACAATTCTTTATTTCAAATTGATGAAAGTAAATCGATAATTTTTAACATGTGATGTGTGGCAAGGTGTGGTGAAATTATTTTCTATCCTCTATTATATTACATACATACTCTTTCTTCACAATTTCTCTCAAATAATATCTAATGGTCTGGAAAATTGATGGTATTATTGCTAATATGAAACTGTCATAGTTGTTGTTTGCATTCTTGGGGAAAAAAAGGTACCCAAGGCTCGATCTTCCCCTAGATAGATTAATTTTTGTCTTTCAATACATTATAAAATGTTGTAAGCCCAAAAAAAAGGAACTGATTCATTAGGAGGAAATATTTGAAAGGTACTTTTATCACATGAAGTTGTTAAGGGTCACATGTAGTTGTTATGGGTCAATTCATCCTTAGATTTTTGAACTTTTGTGGAAAGTATCATGCTTACACCCTAGCTGGAGACATCTACATGCGTATACACCTTTGGATAAAATTTTTCGATATTTTTGGCTCAAATTTCACAAATCGGATAGCTACAGGACATTTCGTAGTGCCTGGCGCTGCAAAATGATCTACACAGACATGCGCTACGAAATTTCCTGTAGCAACTATTGTTACATATTTGATCATAAAACCAAAACGAAAAACTGGGTTTGTCTGAAATTTTGTGTGGAGGAAGATGATATCCCTATTGACTTGCTGACCAAATTTTAGCCTATCCCAGTTTGGAATTTGAGAGAAACAATTAAAATACCAGTGCGTTGCGAAATATGTTGCAAATTCTCTGTTTTGCATAGTTGATTGGATATTCTCCTTGTTGGGAGGTTTCCACCTGTTAAGGAGGGTTCAAATGAATTCTGATGGAAAAGTTAGATTTCAAGGGACACATGTCCCTAAGTTTTAGCCCCATTAAAGACCTCATGAAGTGAGTTGGAAACAATTTATTGATGAATTCCAACAATTTCCTAAAAATTAGAAGTTTGTTGGATTTTTGTCTCTTTGACTATCCACCTAGCTCCAAGGCCTAGAATCCAGTGGAAGCGATGGGATTCGACCTCCTAAGGATATTTTTATGCTATTTTCTATTTAAGAGAGGAGGGAGCTCTTGGAGAAGTGTTGGATTCATGATCCAAGAGAGAAGAGATCTAGAGGAGAAGTTGAGTTGCTCATTTGTAAGCCCGAGGGCATGTGTTGTAGGCATTTTTTCCATTAGATATTCATGAAATTTGTTATACCAGACTGTTTTTCTCTTGTTTCCATTCTTTATTATCATCTTGCTTGAGTAATATTTACAGATTTTGAAGGTCAAAAGTTTCCTTTGGTTAATGAATTCATGAGTTGCAAAGGATTTGTGGTAATTTCTTGTTAATCATAGATTATTGTTGAAGCACTATTTAATTTGTATTACAGAAAGGATATATGTTATGTGGATATTCTTCTCTTTTTTTACCTTCTATTCTTCTATCCATATTTTCATAAGCCTTTTTCTGGTAGGCATCTTGATTTCCTTTGATCTGTAGGATGTTATAACTCCATGCCCAATGGAATGTATTTGTAGCATTCTAATGCCCTCCTTTCTAATCTTCTCTTGTTGATCCACCTATTCAAACTATTTTAATCCATTTACATTTCTGTGTTACCAATATTATTCTCATTTGCAGTCTAGGAGTGACTCTTGGAGTGATAACATTCTTGGAGTCGTTTCTGGGGAACAAAGTGTGAAGCTAGCTTCCCTGGGAGAACGACATAGATCGATATCTTGATGGTAGACAAGAGAGGGACACATAAATTGACTATAATTATCTACCTGGTGACTCCACTATCAAAGACTCCACTGGGGAGGATCCTGTTGACAGAAACATGAAGGGCCAGAAGTGTAAAACCATGTATCATTTCATTATTTTTCTACATGAACTCCTATTCTTGTTTATAAACTCTTTCTTATCTTGCCCTTTACATATAAAGAGGATCATCTTGTGCTTTGTTTATTTGGATGATCTCCATCCTTCCTTTATATATCCATCCTTGGAAGATGAAGACCTGCCTTCTGCCTATGTTGTAGATGTTGATTTTGTATCCTTGCCTCAACCTATTCATAAGGATGAGATTTGTATTCAAATCCCTCCTAAATTTGATCACCTTTGTAACCTTGAGGAGGTTGAAACTGATTCAAATCCTTCTCAAATATCATCACCTTCTGATGTTACTGTTGAAACTTTCCATCAAATTGTTAAACCTCATATTCATCCCACTAGTTTTGAAACTGGAATCAAATACAAGATGTTTAAACCTTTAAGGCTGCCATATCACCTTCATCCTTATCCTCTTGATTTCTTTGAGTATCTTCCTCGATTTTATGGAGAAGATCATGTTACAGCTAAGAGGAATTTGGAAGACTTTGAGAAATTTGTTCATCAGTTTGAGATAGTACATGCTGATGTTATTATGAGGTTTTTGTCCAAATCTTTGTTTCGAGATGTTTCTGGGTGGTTTAAAGGTTTGGGAGCTGATTCGATTGGTTCTTGGATCGAGCTATGAAATAAATTTTTAAGGTATTCTACCCTTCCCTAACAAAGTTGGAATTTTGGTTATGGTAGGGTAGAATAGGTAATAAGCTCGCTTCCTGACTTGCTTTCATTCAAGTTTGTAGTGGGTTTTTCATTTTTCATGAATAAGTGGTGGTATCAGAGGTTGGTTGCACAGATGACTTCATAGCCCAACAACTAAGGCACTGGAGAGGAAATAGTTCTTAGAGCCTCATAGGGAGGAATCTATCCCCTCTGGAGCCAATGTTATCACATGAAGATGTTAAGGGTCACATGTAGTTGTTATGGGTCAATTTATCCTTATATTTTTGAAGTTTTGTGGAAAGTATCATGCTTACACCCTATCTGGAGACATCTACATGATTATACACATTTGGCTAAACTTTTTGGGTATTTTGGTATCAAACTACACAAATCAGACAGCTACATGACATTTTGTAGCACCTGGCGCTGCGAAATGATCTACATAGACAGGCGCTACGGAATGCGCTATAGAATTTCCTATAGCAACTATTGTTACATATTTGATCATAAAACCAAAACGACGAAGTGGGTTTCTCTGAAAATTTTTGTGGAGGAAGATGATATCCCTGTTGACTTGCTGACCAAATTTAAGCCTGACCTAGTTTGGAATTTGAGAGAAACAATTAAAACACCATTGCACTGTGAAATGTGTTGCAAATTCTCTATTTTGTATAGTTGATTGGATATTCGCCTTGTTGCGAGGTTTCCACCTGTCAAGGAGGGTTAAAATGAATTCTCATGGATCATTTAGATTTCAAGGGACACCTGCACCTAAGTTTTATCCCCATTAAAGACCTCATGCAGTGAGTTGGAAACAATTTATTAATGACTTCCAACAATTTCCTAAAAATTAGTAGTTTGTTGGATTTTTGTCTCTTTTACTATTGCCACCTAGCTCCAAGGCCTAGAATCCAATGGAAGAGATGGGATTATACCTCCTAAGTATATTTTGATGCTATTTTTTCTTTAAGAGAGGAGGGATTTCTTGGAGAAGTGTTGGATTCATGATCCAAGAGAGGAGAGATCTAGAGGAGCAGTTGAGTTACTCATTTGTAAGCCCGAGGGCATGTGTTGTAGACATTTATGTTGTTAGAGATTCATGAAATTTGTGATACCGGACTGCTTTTCTCTTGTTTCCATTCTTTCTTATCATCTTTCTTGAGTAATATTTACATATTTTGAAGATCAAAATTTGCCTTTGGTTATTGAATTCATGAGCTACAAATGATTTGTGGTAATTTCTTGTTAATCATAGATTATTGTTCAAGCACTCTTTAATCTATATTACAAAAAGGATATTTGTTATGTGGATATTCGTCTCTTTGTTTACCTTCTATTATTATATCCATATTTTCATAATCCTTTTGTCTGGTAGGCAACTTGATTTCCTTTGATCTGTAGGATGTTATAACTCCATGCCCAATGGAATGTATTTGTAGCAGTCTGATGCCCTCCTTTTTACTCTTCTCTTGGTGATCCACCTATTCAAAATATTTTAATACATTTACATTTCTATGTTACCAAGCTTAGTCTCATTTTCATTCTGGGAGTGACTCTTGGAGTGATAATAGGTACATGGATATATCATTGTTAAATCCCATTGAAACTTGTTGCATCAGTGATCTATATAATTACACTACCATTAAACATTGAAGAGTATAATTGGGCCTCATCAGTGGCTACAATTCCTATTGTTGAGTCAAAGGGAATTTAGACTCCTCAATAGAATTGGCACTAGAAGGAGGGCCTGAATGAATGCATGGCTAGCCACAATAACTCTTTGAACAAAAGATTATATCAAATAGCTTATAGATTCAAAATAACCCACATGCATGGATAGTCCTGTCAAGGATAGCCCTAATACTGAAGGTACTCCAACCACGAGTGAGTCACCATAAGCCGAAGACAATTCATACCTTCACCCAGAAATACCCTACGCAATCCCCTATGAAAAAATCAACTCATTTATAAGGATTATTAGGGATTTCACTCGACATATCGTAGCATTACCATTAGCTTTATTTCTTGACCACAAAAAGAAAACTACTAGACCAGTGGTCAACACTCCGAACCAAACCTTTGTTCATACAGTTGATTATCTGGTAGATTTTTCCCTTACCAAAATTGATCAACCTCTCAGTTTAATTATTGAAATGCCTTTTGTAACCCCACTCACAAGTACTTACTCTGACAAAGAGAATCCAAACTATGAAGGAGAAAGTTCCAAATCAGAAAACTTAGACATCGAGTATGATAATATGGGAGACAACAATGAGGAAACTCTAGAAGTTAATGATCAGCCAGTAAATAACCAACCATGCTTGGCCAGGGAGAACCTAGCCTTACTAGGCATGTTACATCATTTGCCTAGGCACCCAAAAAAACATCCCCCAAAATTCGACCCTAAAACCTCTGGACTACCCAAAGATCATATCAAAAAATTCATATTAGATATTAGGATTATGAATGTCCAACATGAAGACATAGTATGTCAGTTTTTCCCCTACAAGTTTGAGAAATCAACTTCAACATGGTATTTCAATCTTCAATTTGGTTCTATCAACAACTGGACGAAGTTCGAGAAATATTTCCTTGATAAATTTGCCAAAGAAACAACCTCTGGGGATCTGATGGCTGAACGTTTTTCCACCGCCATGGGCCCCAAGGAGAAATTCAAGGACTTCAACCAATGTTTCACAACTATCCTCAACAAGTTTCAAACATATTCCAAGCCCACTTAAGAGATATAAATTGAAGTATACACTAATGTGTTACCAACATCTATTTCCATGTTCATAAAAAGGGTCGTTAAACCAACTATGGTAGAAAACTTTGAAGAGGCCAAAATTATGTAACTTCAAATGAAGGGATGAAAAGAAAACCAAATCTATTTACCAAATAAATAAACATCACAAACACCTGGATGGGGACTTTTGTTGACAAGACCTTCTGGTAAACAATATGAACAACAAGATGAAAAGGACAATATAGATATGGAGATATTACAAAGGATAGTTATTAAGTTTTCCAATGAACATTAAACCCCAGGCCTTACAAACCATTTTTTAGGAAAAACCCACCATTTAAGGCTATAGATCCCTCTCTTGCAAACTTGAACATTGATTTGGGAGAGGTGGCCTCAGATTCATACTTCAACTACCATCAAGGAAATCATTCAGAAAAGGAATTTCCTCAATGGTAAATTCCATGAATCTGTTGAAAAATAATTTATTGGATGGTTGCGTTGTAGTCGAACAACCCGATGATTATACTCTGAGCACCATAGAAAATGAGGAAATGGAACCTCCTAAAAAAGTAGCTATGGTTCTATGGGATGTCATCCATACCACACATTTTGAAACTCTTGCAGAAGGAAAGGAATTCCCAAATGCAATGAGAGTCCCAACTAGGAGCAAGGCCCTCGTCATACAAAATCCACCTGTCACTGTGCAAGCTCCTAAGAAATCTATAAAATCCTCTTCCTCAGCTCAAAAAACCCCTCCACTCCATTCTGGACAAAATTTATCGGCTCGTTAAATAACGAATCTAGACTATAACATGGTAGAAGACATGAAGAAGTTTAAAGCTAATATTTCAGTGATGGATTTGTGTAGGATTCCTCAACAAAATGATTTATTGTTACAAGCCATGGATGAGGATAGAAAATGTATGTTAAACCCAAACCCAAATCTTAGTGAAGATAAAGGAAGTTTGCGGAATATCCGAAAACCTGATGTGAATGCAACAACAACCAATAAGAAGACTAAAAAGTATGTCCCACCTTTCCTATTAACATTTCAAATTTACAACATGAACTTGTATAATTTTCTGGTTCACTTGTACGCTTCCTCAAATGTCATTCCTTTATCGAAATGCAAGAAACTAAATGTTACCACTGCCAAAAGAGAAATTCATATTATTCAATTATATAGGACTGAGGTCAAGGTGATTGGGCATTCAAAGGATGTTATGATCTGAATCACCTCAAACCCAAAATTTCGTCAGGTCATATATATTTTTATCATAGATATTCCATAGGCATATCGGATGTTGTTGAGTAGAGACTGGTCTGAGAAAGTTCATGGATATTTTAGTACGGATTGGTCCCACTTAAGGCTACCTTTGAAGGGGAACCCTAACATGATCAGGATAAACCTTGAGAAATATTTGAAACATATTGTCACAGACTTGGAAAATACTAATGAACCATCATATAATGAATTCCCAGTCTTAGGTAATTACTCGTTTGATTCAGATATTGGTAATTTCTCGCCCTACTCAACCAAAGTATTATTCTCACAAAAATCATAATTATCACTTCATGAAAACCTTGAACTAATTGAGCCATGTAGAAAACCTGAACAAAGTTTCCATGCCCAATTCCAACTGATTGAAGGCTAGATCCTAGAAATAGATTGGGACAAAAGGGTGCCAAATTTCTTCTCTGAGATCTGGACTCTATTTTTTTATGGATCCAAGTCTCAGGAAGGGGCTATATTAGGATGCATTTTCATCAATCCAGCTGGAAAGAACAATTTTTTATCCTGTAGATTGGAGTTTGAGTGCACTAACAACACTGTCGAATATGAGACACTAGTCCAAGGACTTAAAAAAGATATTGATTTTGGCATCAAGGAATTTATTTTTTTCGGTGATTCAGAAATCATTGTCAGACAAGAAAGGAAAATGATCCATTGTAATTCCCCCCATCTAAGAAACTATCAGTAGGAAGTTCGTAGGCTCATAGAAAATTTCCAAGCATTCAACATCACCGCTATAGCTCGATCCAAAAATACATTAGACGACTCATTAGCCACTGTCGCCTTAAGGTTGTCTCCCTTATAGGATTATGAAAAATCTACATTCACCATATAATTATTATACAAGCATTCGGTTCGAGATAACATCACTAACTGGAGCGTATTTGAAGGAGATGAACCAATTATATCCTTTTTAACTAATGGAGAAAATTTTAGAGACCTGTCTATTGATGACCAATATTTTCAAAAAAATATGACAGAACATGATAATCAAGTCCCTAAGGAAATATGAAGTAATGATCTGGCTCAACCCAAGATCCACACTATGCCCCGAGGAGTAGTTAATATTGAATACCTATTCGATTTGCAATAAATATTTAAGAAACCAAAAAATGTTAAGACTAGTATTTCATGTCCCTCTTATGTGGTCATAAATCTGGGAACCATCGACAACCTCCAGAACATCAACCTTGGAAGATCATTTTCCCCTAGAAAGAAGAAGGATTACCTAAAATTGTTCAGGGAGTATCAAGATGTGTTTGCATGGTCTTATTAGGAGTTGATAACGTATGAAACCAAGATCTTTCAACACACTATCTCATTAATACATGAAGTTAATCCATTCCAATAAACATTACAAAACTTTCACCCATCTCTCGAACGCTTTATGCAGAAAGAACTCAAGAAACTATTAGATCCAAAAATAATATTCCAGGTAAGGAATTCTGTGTGGTTAGCCAATCTGGTTCCTTTTAAGAAACATTTAGGGGAAATTCGCCTATGTGTAGACTTCAAAAATTTAAATAGGGATTTTGCAAAAGAAAACTACCCTAACCCCCCTATGGAACAACTCCTCCAAGCCATATCAGGAACAAATACCTTCTCACTCCCGGTCAGGTTCTCAATATATAACCAAATGCTGGTATCGGAAGAGGATAGGCTGAAAACAACCTTTCGAATGAAATGGGGAATATTCACTTACAAACACATGCCTTTTGGGGTAATTAAAAAAGGGGTCACTTGCCAAAGAGCCATGGATGTGGAATTTCAGGGACTGATCAAAAAATGTGTGGTAGTGTGATCCAGGTGGATATTGGTGGCCACCCACCTATTCCACTTGGACCCCCACCATTGCTTCTTTTAGTTTTTCAGTTTCCACACAGTTTACTATTTTTAGCAGTTTTTCGGGTCTTGAACTTCCAGAGCCATTTTGAGGCCTTAAACAACGTTTTTTGGGAAAATGGGGAGCAACATGGCTTGTAGATCAATGTTTCTCACCCAAAAGTTGTAGTCCTCAGATAGATATTTCTAACAAGGTATGGAACGCATCAAACGGAGATCGTATGCCAAAGTTACGTCCTCGGGAAGTTGATGTACCAACTTACCCAAACGAGGCCCATAGTCTTGGCGTTTCATCTCCTAGGGTTAGGTCTTTGGATGTTTAGGGTTTTACATTGTTTCTCAATAATAATAGGCCTTGGAGCCTCATTGTAACACAGTTCAGAGGCCAATATCCACCACATCTCTTCTCAGAACTAGCCTGCGCTAGGCCCCCGTAGGACTTCGGGGATTCTTCCCCTTGAGGAAAAGAAAAAACTTTATTATGCCGTAGTGGTGTGTTACAAGAACCCTCTCTGTTCTCAACCACACCTACTTGGAATTCTTTTCGAGAAACCATCAAGGAACAATATTATTTTGTGGGGAGCTATGAGGACAAATACATACAATGGACTATGCTGCGGCAGTAAAGGGACCAAGATGTGCATGAGATGACAAATCTATTTCATACTCTACGCACAAAGTTGGGTATCAAAGATTCAGAGAAACATTTGGTGTTAAAGTACAACAGTTTTATACACAGATACATTTAGGAGGAGGTGGAGTTCCTCGACATCTCCTCGCTTGGTGTGGCGTACCAATATGCTACCAATATTGAATAGAAGCTCAAATAGAAGAAGCGAGACTTTGGGTTTGTGAATCAGAAGCAAGGGAAAGGTACCCCCAAATCGCAGAACAAAGGACCAAGCCAAGGTGGGGCGGCCCAGGACAACTTGCTAAAGCCACAAGAAAAGAACAACACCACAAAGCCAAAAAAGGACATGAGGAAGTGGTGTGAGTTCCATAAGAGCTCCACTCACAACATAAGTGAGTTTCGGGCCAAGAAGTCACTGGTAGCTGAGTTGAAGGCTTTTGAATCGGATGCATGCTCCGACTCTGAATCAGAACTCGACAAGGGAATGATAGGGGGAAGCAGATTATCAATGTGAAGCCCAATGCCACCGTTGCCACCATGAAGATCCAGAAGATCCAGAGGAGGCGAAGCATCTCTTCCATTCCAATATGTGGGTAAAGGGTTCCCCGTTGCAGTTCATTGTCGACAGCGGGAGCCATAAGAACCTCATCTCAGTAGAGGTCATGAAGTGGCTAGGCTTGTCGAGCACAACACACCCACAACCATACACCATCGGATGGTTGCACTAAGGACGGGACCTCCACGTCAGCCAACAATGTCGCCTTCCCCATAACATCAAGCTCTTCACGGATGAGGTATTATGTGACATTTCTCCTCTTGATGTTTCTAATGTATTATTAGGCCAACCGTACTTGTGGAAGCGACATGTTGTGTATGAGTCTAGGCCTCGTGTTGTTATTATCACCTTGGGAAATAATTTGTACAAAATACTAGAGATAGCACTGCCTACCACCATCTCTTTGGTTACTGCAAAACAATGCAGTAAGCTCATTTCCAATACCAATAAATTTGTTTTCCTGATGATCCTCCCTCAGGGAAAGAGGAAGACTATGGCCATGACCTCTAGACAGGGCCCCTCTGCACGAAAACAATAGATGGATAAGGTCGTGGAGGAGTACGAGGACATCTTCACCTGCCTCGCAGGGGTGCCTCTACACTGCTAGGTCAAGCACCCCATCGATATGACCCCAGGTGCACTGCTACCTAATGGACCCATCTATCGATGCTATGTTATGGAGAATGATGAAATCAAGAGGCAGTTTCAAGAGCTATTGCAGAAAGGTCACATCCGGTCGAGTTCATCACCCTGTGGGAGCCCGATCGTGTTGGTGCAGAAGAAGGATGGGGCTTGGAGACCTTCCATTGACTATCAGGCAATGAACAAGATCACTGTCTGGAATAGGTACCTGATCCCACGGATTGATGACCTTCTAGACCAACTCAAGGGAGTGAAATATTTTAGCAAGATTGACTTGAATTTGGGGTATCACCAGGTACCAATCGCACCCTCTAATGTGTGGAAGACTGCCTTCAAATCCAAGGAGGGCATTTTTGTTGTTGGGAGATAATACTCTACAGACTAGCAAGCTAGGGTTAGACTTGCATGCAGATCATGACCTTAAAGAAATCACTTTTAACCTATCACCCCAAAACTCAAACCCCTTTTTTCACACACAATCATGGAAAGGACCTACTAACCTTTTTACTGATGTTTGGTGTATATCCTCCGTTGCGCTTTGTCCACTTGCTTGCGCTGCTCCTTCCAAAGACAATCCTGCAATCAAGACAAAACACTACGCATGCATGCTATTTTTCTACTAGAGGGTTAGAGATTAAGCATAAATGAAATAAATCATATACAACTCACGCATTGGGACGGGAAAAGTATTCTTTATTATTTTCAAGATGAATCAACTTACAATCTGTGTTGAGATTGGCCACCGTTCCTTGATCATGATCCTGGGCTCCTCCTCTTCTTTGTCCTCCAACTGCTTTGCTTTAATTCTCCTTAATCTTGAGGAAAGGCTAAAGGGTTGGGAAAAATGGATTCGACAATTGGGTAGAGTTTCTTTGCTATGATCCTCCTCTTCCAAATGGTACCCCTACCCCTTATTTTATAGGCTAGAAGGAGCTAGGGTTTTGGAAGAACTCTCGGCCATGCATGGCCGGGAGTTTCAGTTAACTGACCGATATCTTTTTGTCCCGTCGACAACTTTCCATTTTTTGTGATTTTGAAGGCAAACGTGGGCTGTAGTGGGCCTGGTAGCGTTTACACACGGGCTGTAGTGGGCCTGCTAGAGTTTTTATTTTGGATAAACGTGGGCTATAGTGGGCCTACTAGCGTTTACTTTTTAAAAATGGAGTTTTTAGAAGAGTTGTTCAGTAGTTTTTTGGCAAAGAAGGGATATGAGTTGGCCTGATGCCAGGTAAGCATGTGTGGTGCAATTTAGGGTTATAACAGATGCCCCCTAATGTGTGAGGTCAGAAGAGCATCTGATGGCCGAAATACATTACCAATCTTTTACCCATCTGTATTGATATGCTGAATGAGTGAGCCCAGGAATCAGGAATCAGGAGGTTTCGTCTGCAAAATATCAAATGTCTCACCGAGGCGGGCATACCCATGCTCGGGATAAAATAGAACCATGGCTACCAATCAAATACACTGTAGATCCATGTCAAACAACTATGAAGAGTAGCCGCGAATAATACACAACGGAGCTACATCTCGAAATCAGAAAGATATACATATAAAGTATTCATCTCCCAGAAGATGATTCAGCCTGATGGCTATACTTAAGATCTCGAGCAACAACTTCAAAATCTTCTAAAACTCAGGTAGGAGTGTAATATGAGTGTACGACTGCACTACCCAGAGGTCTTCGACGGCTCGTCGGTTATGGACTTGATAATCTTGATGATCGGATTGAAGGCTTCAATGATTTCGAACAAAGACTTGATTGGACGTTCAGGATGGCCGGGTATGCGGACAAGAGACATATTGCAGAGGGGCCGACTCAAGCTCAGTGACAAACTTCCCTTGGATAATAGCACGACAAGTGATAAGACT
>ML781508.1:23042-59528 GCA_009831015.1 Picea engelmannii
GTCCCAATGTGTTCAGAGCATATCAATTAGCCAAAAATGATTATTCAATCACAGAAAACAAATTTAGGCTCACCAAACCATGTCCTCCATCAAAGAGGGCTTCAAACTTCCTGAAGCTTGCTGAAACTTCAATGGTGAAAAACTTGCTGAAGAAGTCTTCAAATGGATGTGAAAACTGCACCAATGGATCCATCACATCCAAAAACCCCTAGCTGGGCTTTTACGGCACCTCAAACGGCCAAACGATGAAGAAGTTAGGCCTCCTCCATCTTCCTCCTTCAACTTTGCTGGAACTAGTTCGCCAAAACGCACCTCTGTGTGCATGAACCTAGAACACGCTCCCAATGCGCATTATAACCTGGCACCGGGCGCAACCACACCAACGGTGCAAACCGTAGAACTGTTAGGGTGCCTCCATCCCCCAACCGCCTCGGCACTTGGGCATATGCAGTCCTCCATGCGATCAGCGCAAAGGGCTAAAACCCAAAAGCAAATCGGAATATGACACATGTCGGGTTGGTTTTTAAACCGTTTTAAACCAACTTTCAAATTCTCGCGCGCTCCTGGTATAAAACAATGGTCATATGAACAAACATATAACCGTGGGTTAACAAATGTAAACCCCCGCACCAAACCGTGCATACCCGCATTGTAATATGGTTAAAACATATATAATATAACCGCGGGTTATCAAACCGCCCATACATTTATATAAAACATTATAATACAATGCAATATAATAAAATGTGAGCACCAACCAGTCAGGTATTATGTCGGGTCATATGAAATACCAACGTGTCCACGGGTCGGGGCTAAGCCCCGGCCCGACCCCTTTTCCAATCAACACAATACTCGAAAATAAATACAATATAACCCGTATCCTTTACAAGGACTAAGCGGCGGTGTATTGGTTAACGAAGGTTGGTGAAGACTCGGGTGGAGGTGGAGGTCACCGGTTCGAATCCGGTTGACTCCACATAATTTTTGAACCAACACACAAACCAAAATTGAGGGGGACACGTGGCGCCCTCCGATTGGGCCACGTGTCTCCTTATTATTCGCCCTCCAACCGGACACGTGTCAACCTGCTATTCGCCAACATCAACCAATGAAAACGTGCCACGTCACCTGGCCACTTGTCAACCGCCGATTAGCCCACGTCATCGTACGGTCGCCACGTCAAATGTTGACGTCATCCGTGCCACGTGTCACCCATCCAGTGGTGACACGTGTCACTTCAAAATTGGTCAAATCGTACACTGAAAAGTCCATAAATGCATGACACGTGTCACACTCTGGAGCCGCCACATGTCCTGTACGGACATGCCATGTATGTTGTATGGCCTGCCACGTGTCCTGTACGGACTGTACGGACAGGTACAGTCAGCATCAAATTTTTTGCCTGTTTGGCTCGGCGAACAGATCACGATAACTTCTCCATATGGACTTTGTTTGCGAAAGTAAATATACCACCGGAATCAGGAAGATGAGACGGACGCAATGGCGTTGTTTTCATCGCAATCTGAGAACTTTGAAAATTGAACAAATTTTTGCCCCTTGGTCCAGATTTTGATCACCCAGAATGGAATTCCAGAGGAGGGAACGGATCCTTGTCCTGAGTTCCAAGGTCCTGGTATATGTGCCCCTGGCGCAGGAATAGTACCCTGCGCCAGAGTAGACTGTCCAAATATGGGAGTGCCCCTAGATGGGAAAGCAGTGGATGCGAAAGTATTGTTACCAAACGTCCCGTTCCAAACAAACGGTGACGAACCTACCGGAAGTGTTTGCGCAGGTGTTCCTTGACTCTCAGCTCCAAAGAAACTTGTGTGTGCAGGCTGCCCGATGGACTACTGATGCAGACCACTGAGCGAAGGGGACGAAGGAGAGATATGACCTCCAGTGTAAGGAAAAGCATTAAAAGGGACAGGAATGCCCCCAAGTTGACCTTGTAGAGGAGCGTTAGAGCTCCCTGCCCCCAGACCCAAAGTTTTTAAAGTGGAGTGAGTGAGTGCAGGACTTGTACCTGAACTAGGAATACCGTATGAAAACGGAGAGCCTATTGCACTAGGTGTGAAGGGATTTGTGGCCACCATGATAGGTGGGGTCAGTCCACTGTGTGACGTAGTTGCGGCCAAGACCGTAGTGGCTCGGGCCAATGACGAGAAGTTAGGAGATGCTTTTCCTGTGGTAGCAACGGTGGTGGGAATGGAAGAAATCCTAGAAGAAGTAACAGAATTTGGTTCCATAACTGTGTGAGGCACTGATAGGCGTTCATAAAATTGAATTGGCACAATAACTTGCGGCCAAGTATCAGTGGTTGGGGTTTCAACCGAACCAAGATTGGCGGTTTATTCCTCTGGGAGTTGGTCGGTCTCAATGGTTTGTAACCCGGTTGCTTCGAAAGACCCTTGTTGGTCTAGCTTCCGCCTCAATGGTGGCGGGGGTGGCTCCAGTATCACCGGTGGCAGGCCCAGAAGCCTTCGTGACCGGCGGAGCTCTGAATCCTCCACTATGTGAGAAGATCCATGACACGCTAAGGTATTCTACACTTTCAAATAATAACACACACTAAAAATAAGCCCCTAAGAGATAAATCACGCAAACACTAAACTAGTTGGAAGAACAGTTACAACAACCAACACTAGAGCAACTTACCGGTGCAAGTGCAACTCGAAAATGGAAGCACCCTCCAGGTATACTCTGCGAAGCGTGGCCCGATGTCTGTCCTAGGTACCTCGGTATACCCCCGCATTCACCTGTGTATGTCTCTAGAAAATATTGGCAAATAGTTTGCCAGCACGCGAACAGTCACTAGGCGGGTACAGTCGATAGTCGGGTAGACCACAATGAGCAGGGTATCAAGCCCGAAACCTATCAAGGGTATTGAGAGAAAATGGTTCGGAAGACAACTGAGGACCTCGAATGGATTCGAGACCCACGAAGCCCCATGGCAAATGCACACGACGGAATCCATCAACAAATCCTCGATATGTGTTCTCCACTACGCTTGGTCCGGCTTTGGAGGGGTTATCTCCGCTACCTTTCCTTACGCGACCTCATGTTTATCCCCTGTGTTAGAGGGGGGTCCCGGATAACTTCCACGTAATTGGACTTCTACACTCCCTATCACAGACTCCAATGTTTGGTTTGAGTGGCCTTGGAGAGTTTACTCTCCAACCTATTCCAAGGCCCTAGTCCTGAGCTAGTATATGAACCCTACAAACAAAAAGTCTAATAGATTTTAAATTAGCGTTGCTTTTAATGGGATTTTTTACGTCACAAGGTATGAAGGTGAAACTGATGGTGTGTAAAGAGTCAAAGAAAAATGAATAAGAAATGCTTGGAAACAAAAACTTTTACAAAAAAATGCAAAACTCCGCAACTTTTCAACAAGAAAGACTTCTTTTTCTTTTCAATTTTTCTAAGATTTCATGCAGCAAACATAAAGGAATTTTGCTCAATCTGCGAGCTACTTATGCTCTAAATGTACTGCAAAAACTTATGAACAAAAAGACTTCTTCCTATCTATTTATGCAGCAACACAATCTTCAAACAAAGAAGCAAATGAAAAAGAGATATATATATATATTTTTTATTTAAGTGCTAAATGAAGCAACAAAGGGAAAATGTCGACAAGCACAAAACCAAGAAACAAAATAAAATTCTGGCTTAAAGCGCAGATCGCAAAGAACCAGAGCAAAGACGCACGATGGCAATCAAGAAAGCACCGACTCTTACGCTTGTCTAAAAACCATAAAACACATTTTTTTTCTTTTTTATATTTTCTATCAAACATCAACTAAGAAAAAACAGGATAAGGGTAAGAAGCCCTAACCTACTGACTGTGCAACCCTAGACTCAAACACCTGAGAGCACTACTTCTCACCAAAAGAGGGGATGACTGCCCCACCTTGATTGAAAAGCAGCCTATCAAGCACGCTCCTGTCACTTAAACAACACACGGGCAAACGCGTGTTGCGCTAAAATAGGGCGCATGTACCCGCGGGCTGAACTTGCACAGGCCGCGGGTATGTACAAAATCTAAGAAAAATCCAAACACAGGCAACCCAGACCTAGAAGAGGCCTCTGGTATTAACAACCAGGGTCTCTTGAAGGCTTGGATTCTTTTTCTTTAACAGAAAAGAAAAATAATCGCAAAAAATAACAAACGCAATAAAGCAGACTGAGACAAGACTGTGAACCAGCAAGACCCAGACAGGATCCAGAAAGCCCCCTGAGAATGTAAAATTATGACAGGGAAGAGGAGACTGCCTCTTAAGCTCTTTGAGTCTTACACACTACTGAAACCTCTACAGCAAGCGTTCAAACGCGGGTTGTAGAAGGTTAGGGCACGGGTTACATGCGTGCAGGCCTTCTGTAGGCCGCGTGTACCTCTGTGTGTCTCGATAATAAATGTCAAGCAACAATCAAGGAAAAACTGGTATTAAGAACCAGGTTCCCTGCTAGCTCTGACCTAACAGAAAACAAACAAACAAACAAACAGAAAATCTACTCCTTTAAACTACCCAAAAACCTCACTTAAATACAGAACACCCTAAAGAGTATATCCCCAGTGGAGTCGCCAATTCTGTTGTTGGGAAATAATACCCTACGGACTAGCAATCTAGGGTTAGACTTGCATGCAGATCATGACCTTAAATAAATCACTTTTAACCTATCACCCCAAAACTCAAACCCCTTTTTTCACACACAATCATGGAAAGGACCTACTAACCTTTTTACTGATGTTTGGTGTAGATCCTCCGTTGCGCTTTGTCTGCTTGCTTGCACTGCTCCTTCCAAAGACAATCCTTCAATCAATACAAAACACTACGCATGCATGCTATTTTTCTACTAGAGGGTTAGAGATTAAGCATAAATGAAATAAATCATATACAACTCACGCGTTGGGACGGGAAAAATATTCTTTATTATTTTCAAGATGAATCAACTTACAATCTGTGTTGAGACCGGCCACTGTTCCTTGATCCTGATCCTGGGCTCCTCCTATTCTTTGTCCTCCAACTGCTTTGCTTTAATTCTCTTTAAGATTGAGGAAAGGCTAAAGGGTTGGGACAAATGGATTCGACAATTGGGCAAAGTTGCTTTGCTATGATCCTCCTCTTCCAAATGGTACCCCTACCCCTTCTTTTATAGGCTAGAAGGAGCTAGGGTTTTGGACGAACTCTCGGCCATGCATGGCCGAGAGTTTCAGTTAACTGACCCATAGCTTTTTGTCCCGTCGGGAACTTTCCATTTTTTGTGATTCTGAAGGGAAACACGGGCTGTAGTGGGCCTGCTAGCGTTTACACGCGGGCTGTAGTGGGCCTGCTAGAGTTTTTCTTTTGGATAAACGCGGGTTGTAGTGGGCCTGCTAGCATTTACTTTTTAAAAATGGAGTTTTTAGAAGAGTTGTTCAGTAGTTTTTTGGCAAAGAAGGGATATGAGTTGGCCTGATGCTAGGTAAGCATGTGTGGTGCAATTTAGGGTTATAACACTTTTCGAAGGGTTGGTCATGCCATTCATGTTGACGAATGCCCTTACAACCTTCATGAGGCTAATGGATGACATTTTATGGACATTAACCAACTCATTTGTAGTGGTGTACTTGGATGACATTCTGTGCTTCAACCAAACTTGGGAAGAGCACCTCCACCACATCCGACAGGTCCTCCAAACACTGTGGAAACACAAGTTGTGTGCCAATTTCGAGAAATGCACTTTTGGCATGACCCAGGTTCAGTATCTGGGATACATTATTCATGAGTAGGGGGTGCATGTGGATCTAGCAAAGATCCAAGTCATTCAGGATTGGCCAGCCCCAACCACCCTAACAGAGCTCCACAACTATTTAGGTCTTGCCAATTTCCACTACAGGTTTGTGTTGGGATTCTCTCATATCACTTGGCCCTTGAGTCAAGTCACCAAGGGAGGAGCTAAAGCAAAATTCTTTTGGTCTGAATCTCAACAAAAGGAATTTGGGGAGTTGAAGCATCGCCTCTGCTCTACACCAGTGCTCACATTACCAGACTTGCAACAACCATTTGAGATCAAGAAAGATGCCTATGACTATGCTATTGGGGCAGTCCTTACTCAACATGGGCATCCAGTGGCATATCACAGTGAGACACTTTCCGACACAATCTGAAAGTATCCCACTTATGAAAAATAAATGTATTCCATTGTGTAGGCTTGTCGGCAATGGAAGAATTACATTTTGGGAAAGGAAATGGTCATCCACACAGACTAGCGACCCCTACAGTTCATATAGACACAAGGGAAGTTGCAGAACGATCGCCATCAAAAGTGGTCCACATAACTGCAACAGTTTCATTTGAACATTAAGTACAAGAAAGGAAGCACCAATAATGTTGCAGACTACCTCATTTGACCACCCATCGTGGCACCAACCACTGTGCTCAACTCTTGTGGGCACAAGACTTTTGATTAACTGCTTCTCTACACAAGTGATCTAGAATTCAGCCACACATACAATACACTCTTGGAGGGTAAGCAAGTTCCCAATTTTCACCTCCAGGATGACCTACTTTGTCACCTGGGACACCTTTGTGTTCCTTCAAGTGAGCATGCCAAGATGATTTGGGAGGCGCACTACAGTCGGGTCGCTGGGCATTTTAGGGTCGAGAAAACTGTGGCAGTACTACAAAATTATTTCTATTGGTCGAACCTTCGATAGGATTTCGAGAAGTACTTCAAGTCCTGCACTGCTTGCGCCATTGCCAAACCGACCATCAAGAAGCAAGGCCTCTATACTCCGCTTCCTACCCCCATCCGGCCTTGGGAATCCATCTCTATGGATTACATGTCAGGCCTTCCTTCTACTAAGCATGGAAATGACTGTGTTTTTGTGGTCGTCGACCGATTCTCGAAGATGTCCATTATGATGGCCTGCAAGAAGAATATCACAGCAGAAGCCACTACTAAAATCTTCTTTGAATGAGTGTGGGTACACTTTGGGATCCCATAGTCTATCATCTTAGATTGGAACAACAGGTTCCTTAGTACATTTTGGTCCAGCCTCTAGTCGATGCTGGACACCAAGCTCACCAAGTCCACATTTTTCCATTCGCAAACTGATGGCTAGACAGAGGTCATCAACCAGATGATCGTACACATTCTACGCATGTACAATTCAAAGCATCCATGCACATGGGATAAGAGGCTCCCCTATGTACAACACAACTACAACCAGACTCTCCATAACTCAACCAGCCATAACCCCTTTCAAGTAGTCTTGGGATTCCAGCCACTATGTCCCATTGACATAGCCATGCCATTTTTGGCTACTCAGGAAGATTCATCTCATGTCCAGTCTGAGGCTGACAAGGTAAACAACTTCATTGAGCGCATTCAACACATCCTCCAATAGGTTCATGACATCTTGGACAGAGCCAACGCTAAGTACAAGTAGTGACATGATCAACATCAGGTGCCACACAACTTCCAGGTGGGCGACAAAGTGTGGTTGCATTTGCAAAAGGAGCGCCTTGCTGGACCCCACCGCAAGCTTTGTCCACTCCGATATGGGTCGTACACCCTCACCAAGGCTATAGGGGACAATTACTTTGATCTCAACATTCCACCATTCCTTGGTCTACACCCAGTGTTCAATGTCGACCGCCTTCGGCCCTACTTTCCACCTCTACTAGACACATCCGACATGGCAAAACAACTCACACCAACAGAGTTAAATCCAGACTGCATGGAACAAGCCAGAACTGATCATATCATGGATATATAGATAAATCACACCCAACAACAAAGGATACCACTATATCGAGTTGGCAAAGTAGGCCAACTCCTTCACCAAGGCAAGTAGCTCACCAGGGACCAAGTTCAACAGAAGTTTCCTCATCTCATGGAGGAACTCAACGCAATGGGGACCATTGCTTCCTAAGGGGGGAGGAATGATGTAGGTGGATATTGGTGGCCACCCACCTATTCCACTTGGACCCCCACCATTACTTCTTTCAGTTTTTCAGTTTCCGCACAGTTTACTATTTTTAGTAGTTTTTCGGGTCCTGAACTTTCGGAGCCATTTTGAGGCCTTAAACGATGTTTTTTGGGAAAACGGGGAGCAACATGGATTTTAAATCAATTTTTCTCACCCAAAAGTTGTATTCCTCGGATAGATATTTCTAACGAGGTATGGAATGCATCAAATGAATATCATATGCCAAAGTTACGTCCCCGGGAAGTTGATGTACCAACTTACCCAAACGGGGCCCAAAGTCTTGGCGTTTCATCTCCTAGGGTTAGGTCTTTGGATGTTTAGTGTTTTCCATTGTTTCTCAATAATAATAGGCCTTCGAGCCTCTTTGTAACACAGTTCATAGGCCACTAGCCGCCACATGTCTTCTCAGAGATAAGCTACCAACGCCCTAGTTGGTTTATTTCCATTCTATCTGTAAGCATATTTCAGTCATTTTTTATTAATGAAATGAAGTCTTATTTCCACTGCATCTCTGCGTTTATGTGTATTTATGTATTTCATTATGTTCCTACATAAATCCGGATCATAGTGTACCTATATGACTTTACTGTCTACTCCAAGGATAGGTCTGACCATATTTTTCATCTCACACAAATTTTTGAAAGGTTCCAGAAGTATGGGATATCTTTGAACCCAAAGAAGACTATATTTGGAGTAGAGGAGGGAAAATTTTTGGTTCACATCGTTTCTAAGGATGGTATCCATATCAATCTTGAACATATAAAGACAATCTCACAACTACAACGCCCTTATAATAAGAAGACTATGTAATATTTCTTTGGGAATATAAATTTCTTGAGAAAATTCACCCTAGATTTTGCAGAGACAATAAAAACCTTGCAAAGTATGATACACAAAGAAGATGAACTTAAGTGGATAGATGAGGGAAAATAATCCTTCAAAAAAATTATAACTTCCATATCACAAGCCCTTGTTCTACGCACCCTAAATTTTAGTAAAGATTTTCCCCTCTACACCTTTGCATTGGATCAATCTTTAGTTGTAGTCCTTACTCAAAAGGACGATGAAAAGAATGAAGCACCCATTTCTGTCATGAGAACCAACTTACAAGGGAAATATCTTAACTACTCCGCCATAGAAAAGAAAACATATGCAGTCTACAAAGAAGTCAAACATTCCATACCCTATCTCCTAAAGAATCATACTAAAGTCATAGTTCCTCATCTCGTTGTCCAATCATTGTTCACTCAACAAGAAATGGGTGACAGGAGGGGAAATTGTATGGTTGTCATCCAATAATTTGACCTAGATATAAAACCGACCAAGATAGTCAAAGGTCAAGGATTGTGCAACTTGTCGCAGAAGCTTAGGACCAAGCTAATTTAGAAAATTCTAGTTGGGAAAATGATTTATCTCTATGGTGTAGTGAAGCCCTATACTTACCACCCTACCAAGACTCATGGTATGCACATCTATCTTATTTTATCCATCATGGAAGATGCACTGAAAATCTAAATCCTAGAGAAAGGAGAGCCCTTAGGCTGAAAACTTCTCAACACCGCCTTATAAAGTTTATGATTTTTTGGATGAATTATGATGGAGTACTAGTTAGATGTCTTGAGTAGGATGATGCCGATTGTTTTTAAAAGGAACTTCATGATGGACCAACAGGTCGTAATTTCACAGGGGAAACCACTGCTAATAAGATCTTAAGGGTAGGGTACTATTGGCACACTTTGTTTAGGGACACACACACATACTCAAGAAGATGTAAAACCTGTCAGCTAAGAGTAGGGAAAGAGAGGAAGGTGTCTATCCCACTTCAACCAGTAACTATATCTAGGCCTTTTGAACAATGGGGAATAGATTTCATAGGAGAAATTAATCCAACTCTTCTAAAAATAATAAATATATATTAATATCCACAACTTATTTCACAGTATGCTCAGAAGCCATTCCACTCACTCATGTTAATGAAAAGGTAGTGATCCAATTCCTAGAACAACACTTAATAACAAGGTTCAGAGTACCTTCGGTCCTAGTCTTTGACAATGTTGCATACTTTTCCACCACACTCTTAACGAAGTTTTCTCTTGAAAAGGGAATCATCATAAAATTCTCCTCCAACTATTACCCACAGGAGAATGAGGTTGCATAATCAACCAATAAGAACCTTGTGAGAAACCTAAAAAAGATTGTCATAGAAAACTAGATGAATTGGCATAATGAAATTTATAGTTTTTTATGGGTTGACAGGGTGACACCCAAAGAGGCTTTGGGAAATTCTCCATATTTCCTAATATACAGAGAAGAATCCATCCTCCCAACTAGGTTAGCTCTTCCATCGTTACATATTTCTTAGGCATCAAGAGGTAACTCGTCATCTAACATGCAACAAATAATAGATACCCTCCTCATGCTAGAGGAGGAAAGGGAAAAGTGTAAAATAAATTTCGCTCCTCATCAACAGTTGGTCAAAAAATGGTTTGATAAACATAAAGAGAAAAATAAAATCTTTGAAGTAGGAGATTTGGTCTTGAAATGGGATAAGATGAATGAACCAAAAGGAAAGCACTCGAAATTTCAAAACCTTTGGGTCGACCCTTTTCTTATAGATGAGAAAATTTTGGTTGTCACATATCATTTGAAAAATATAAGGGGGGAATATGACACTCTCTCGGTCAATGGCCAAGCCCTAAAACATTTTTTCTCATAAAAAAAATTTAAATTAATTTTTTTATATATATAATAAAGTCAGTTTTCGTTGGTTTGATGAAGGATTTGTTCTTTTTTATGAATCTTACTTTGCATATTGGTTTTGTTTTGTTTTATTGAATGTTTTTCATGCTTGATTTTTGTGCTTCCATAAATAATTTTTGAGGGATAATGAGTTTTTAGCCTCTGGTATGTGAAACATGACATTCTAGTTCTCTTCTAAAAACCCCATTTGTTTTAATGACAAAAACAAAGTAAGTTGACAGTGAGTAGGAGGGGTATTCAGAAAGTAATTATAGTTTCTTCTATACGTGGCTTGGAAAAAATACAATTCTTTGTCAATGGTGGAAATCAATATTATCAAACATGAAAAGATAAAAAAAGTCATATACTCTAGAAATCATTATCTAAATGATGAAAGAGAAATCAATGAATGTCTTGATTATTTTAGAATGGGTAAGATTTAAAGCCTAGGGGCCTAATTCACTTCTTCATAGAATATTTCATCATCCTAGACTTAAATACATATCCCACAAGAAATCCTCATCACACAAAAAATAAAATCCAGTAATGGGTACATATGATAATAAAAGAAGGCAGTGATGAGGTAGGAAAATAACTCAAAAGGGAATCATGATGTCAAGGAGGTAATGCAAATATCTCCGCCAGGGTATGGATGCTCGCTGACAGTGGATCAAGGTCTATGATATCGGGGTGAATTTGTCGGGGCTATGGATGCTCATTGGCAACGGAGAAACACTAGAAGGGTGGTAATGTTACTTAGACATTGTACAAAATAATACCCTAATACTAGAAGTAAGATCTAATTTGGTTTCTTACTCAAAGTACAGGTTACTGATCAAAAGGAATTATCTTATGTGTTTGGTCAAAATCAAAACCCCATGACAAGGTAAAGAATGTTTTCTAAATTACATATAGAGGGATATATGGGTGGTTTATGTTTTCTCTTCTTGTTTTATGCCTGTATTACTGGAAATTGTTTGGTAGTGATCGAAGGTATAAGCAAAGATTATGGTTTCACCCAATGAATCACCATTTGTTGAGTCCTCAACACACCCTTAAAATTTTCAATTTTTGGGTAACAATTTTCCTTTTAATTATCTTATAACCTTCTTATTTTGACTTTACATAGGTTTCATATTTATCCCTTGTTAAATTTATGCATTTTTTCCTTTGTTTTCTTTACATTTAAAATCTCAAGAAAATACAAAGAGAAACTTATCATGTTTTGCATCATGAAAGAAAAGTGAAAGAAAGGATTGAAACATGAGAAAATCACAAATTTTTCCAAGAATTGTTGATGAACTCATCGAGGGATGGAGAAAAAATAAGTCTGAAAAAAAATCCTATAATCAGGATCAGGGGAAATCTATGCGCATTTTGTGAAATGTAATAAATTTCATTGATCATTGATAAGCCATCGGTCATCAAAAAGGTTTGTTAACGTGCCTAGGATTCAAAATATTTCGTTGATCTCCCCTAGGAGTCAAAATATTTCATTGATCTCCCATAGACCATCGACGTCAACAACAATCCATGTAAGTCTAGCATAATGAAACAATAATAGAGTTCTCCCGATGCCGATGAATTACTAGAATCGATAAAAGAAATCTTAGTCATTGATTAGGTATAAGGTCAAAACTCGACCGTCGATGTGTACCACTACACAGTGTTGTTTTGATAACTAGGTTGTCCATGTCACCTTCTGAACTTGCCACACCACATGCCATTAGTTTAGCGACGTAGACTACCTGTATCGTCATGACAACCTATAGGTCATCCTTTGAAACTTAGTTTTCACATTGTATGCCACATCATCACATCTACACCATCCTGTATGGTAATGAAATTCGACCTCGGGTTTTTTTTTTCTACCAATAAGAGAAGAGCGTAAGGGTGAGAGTGGACTACTGATGTCGATGCACACATCATCCACCGACAAGTTTTGAGCATAACAAAGTACTTAACATATGCGTTTTATCAAACACCGATACCATAGAGACATCTGGACCGTCCATTTCATTTTGGGTCAATCAAAGTTGTCCATCCATTTAAACACAAATCTAGCCATTGGACAGAAATTACGTCTAAAATAACTCATGAAGGGATTACCAATAGGTTTTGAAATGATTCAAGAAATGTAGAATCAAAGGGTAAGATCACCAATGAACACAGAATGCCAGTTTTATTTTCGTGTTATTTCCCTCAAAACCCGTGAAACACGAATAACTTGTTTAAGGTTCCCTCGCTAAACGATCATCAACATTGATGAGATGTTGTCAAAGGTAAGCGATGCTTAACAAATCCCCCCAATCCTTGATATTACATGCCAATCAATTAAAAACCTGAAATCACCAATGAATCAGAAACAACGGGACTCCATGCCATCAACTCGCAATGAATTAACTACCAAGCATGGCGCGGATCCTATTTTAATTTTTGAACATTGAAAAGATCACGTTTTACTCCCTCCAATTAAATACCAGACGCAACAAGGTAAGTTTGTGGGATCTAGAAATTTGAATATGTAATGCCATTTTTCTTCAAATTTCACATTTTGTTCAAGGAACTTGCCTTTTTATCATGAAAAGGAGAGAAAAACCATTGGGGATTTTGCCTCCAATGTTGGTTCATGGAAATACTAGTAAGACTAGGTTATCTGCAAAGAAGGTAAACATCAAATCATGTTGTAACGTTTTAAGGTGTTATACATCGCTAAATTTTTCATTATTTTCTATAATTGCTTGCGATTCATAGTGGCGTTCTTATGCAAGAAATATGCCTCCTTGAAGTTCGGTAACTAGGAGCTCACCAAGGACACCCAAAGGGAAAGAGTTAGAAGTTGGTGAAGGATCAAGCCCAATAGTAGCAAGAGTCTTGGAATTTGCATCAAAAGCAGAGCCCTTGATTTGAATATCGACCAAGAAGTAGTTTGTTCAACCACCAACAATCGGAGATACAGAGGCAAGAACCACATATAAGGTTCTCCTTCCACCTTGGGGCAATATCTATTACAAGATTCATCAGGAATAGTTTCCAAATTTTACGCCTCACAGTGTCCAAGGGGTCAGGGAATTGGATGACCAAGTTTTTTCAAACATTAGACGATCGTCCTTACATAAGGTGGCATGTTGTGTCAGTGTTTCATGGAAACCTGCACATGAGATCTAGCTAAAGAAAGTACAAAAAAATCTTATCAAGAAAGGAAGAGAGATTCAATATGGAAGAATGAGAAAATATATTCACACTACTCCAATGAGCTGATGATTGATACATAGATCATGATCAATATGATACAATAAATGAGTGGAATACACTCATATATAGGGAAAAAAATTCCATAATTAAGAAAATAAATCAAGCAGTTATCTTTCCTTAGGAATGCATGCATGCATGCACAATAGTGATGGTAAAAATAGAAAGTCCAAAATAGAACTAGTCAGTAACTCCCACTGAACTAGTGTGTTGAAAATAGAAATTTCTCCAACACCCCCCTGAACATAACTATGGAGTAAAAAATGAGTCTCAGCTACTAGGACATTTTAGGTACTCATGTACAATGCAACTAATGAACACTGAATAAAAGTGAGGAAAGAGGGAAAACCACGTGGGAACAAAAACCCCCCTCAAAAGATAATGTATCAAAAGAATAAAATAACAACTGCTAGACAACTGTGTTCTTCACAGCAAGACGATCCCGCAAAGTCTGGAACTTCTTCTCATTGAAAGTCTTTGTGAAGATGTAGAAATATTTATGGATCTGATGAAGTCCTTTGGAAACCTATTGGGCCTTGTACTTCTTGATCCCGTGGACCCATCTGCACTCGCAAATATTCCTTTCTGGTGGACGTGGAACCAGATTCCAAGTCTAGTTCTGTAAGAGTGATAAGAGTGAGTCATACTCATTCTGCATGGTTGCTTGCCATAATGGATTTCCCACAACCCTATTGTAGTTATGTGGATCGGTAGATTGAACCATATAGCAATGCATGGGCATCGTAGGTTCTGAAGCTGAAAGTACATGAGAAGGATCCTCATGCTGAGATCAAGTCATCCTCGAATCCAATGGATTCCATACAAGGTTGTTTGTTGCCTGAAGTGTGGTTTGTCCCTTCTTGGGCATATGTTGAAGCTTCAATGCTAGCTTCTCATCTATCTGTACTACCTACTTATTTCCATGTACAAAATATGAGTGTATGGAATCATCCCTAATGTCTGAAACTGTTGGAAGAACAAGAGTATATGCATGTTGCACTGGAGGTGCATGAAAAGTACTCTCCTTATGTGTAAGTAGAATAGAGGATTCATCATCAGAAAACTTAGTGAATTTATACAACCTTGACTTGTGATCCACCTCACCAATTGAAATGATGGAATTGTCATGCATGTCAATTACTGAAACTGAATCTGATGTAAATTCAACTTTTTTACCTTTCTGAGCAATTTGATAAACTGAGAGAAGATTCATAGAAAGATTTGGAACATGTAAAACATTCTCAAAACTGCCATTGTGGAGTTCCACTCTCCCTTCTCCTGCTACTACTACTAGAGTATCATCCTCCATGAGAATAGGAGGTATTGAGCATGGACTCAAGGAAGAGAAAACTTCCTCTTTCGCTGCCATATGATGGGATGCACCAGAATCTATAATCCATGAATCGGATGAGGAATTAATTGCAACAAGAGCATGATGATTACCTTTCTTAGGAGCAGGATCTTCTTTCTTCTGCTTCTTGACTCCCTCTGGAATGAAGTTTCCAAGGTTGTTCTGCTGAAGTGCTTGTGCCATAAGATTGATCTATTTCTTCATGCATGTGGATTCTTCATGATTTGGTTTATTGTAGTAAGTACACTGCTTTCCCTTCTTCTTCTTCTTCTTGGAATCTGAAGAGTCTTTGGAACCTGAAGAATCATTAAAGGGTTTGGAATATCCCTCCTTCTTGTTCTGTTTGAATGGACCTTTTCCATCATGCATGGTGAGTGCATGTGCTTTGGGATATTTCATGAGGCCCATCTATATGAGTTTTGTCTGCTCTTGTGTAAGAGACTCAATGAACAGAGCCAACGTAGGAATTTTCCAATTTGGTCTAAAAAGACACCTGCTAGAATGGAAATTGGAGACATATAAACGTATTGTGGTCCTAGCTTGGCCAAGATTGTTATAATAAGTTGTTTCTCTTTTGTAGACTTATCAATACCACATTCACCCAAGCTTAATAGAAAAGATTTAAATTTAGTAAAAAAATCTTGTATATTATCAAAAAATTTAGGGTCTAAGGTATTCAACTCTACCTCAAGCATATGACCTCGCATCTCATCTTGATTTCCAAAGAGTCCTTCCAAGGTGGTCCAAATCTCGGTTGGAGTCTTTCATGCAGCAACATGAAACCACAAATCAGTGGAAATTAACTCAAGAAGTAGTCCTGTGGCCTCATCCTTACGATTCGCCCATCTCATCTTCTCAATTGTTGATGTAGGTTATGTTTCTATCGTCGTCGTCAAATTATATAGTATTTTTCTTTTGAGTTGGAATGTCGCCTTGGGCTTTCGATCAAAATAAATTTATGGTGTGAGGATTACCACCAAGTTTGACTATATAATAGTTTGTGTATCCATCTCTCCCACTGTTTCTAAGAACCCCTAAAAATTTACTCTCAATCTACAAGTGAAAAATTAAGAAATCACGGCAGAAATGGCACTTTAAGTGAAAATTCATATCAGTTTCAAGAGATTATCTTGCGACTTACTTTCTGAGCAAACAGTGAGGAATCTTGCCAAACGATTGAAAACCCACTTCCAAAATGGGTTGATTTACTTCTCTCATAGGTCGTTTCCTAAAAAACTTAATATTTTTGGGAGCAATCACTGTAGAAAGGTACATACATGGATTCATATTAGTTTCAGGAGGATATCTTGCGGCTTACTTTCTGAGCAAACGGTGAAGAATCTCGCCAAACAGTTGAAAACCCACTTCCAAAATGGGCCGATTTACTTTTCTAAAGGTCGTTTCCTCAAAAACATAATATTTTGGGATGAATAACTGTTGAAAGTTACGACCACGGATTTAGCTCACCGAAACCCCGATTTTCCTTATTCTTTGGCTTGTCTGGATTGCTCCAAGCAACATATCTTTGATACCATGTTAGTGTTTCATGGAAATATGGACAGGAGATCTGGCTAAAACAAGTACAAACAAAGCTTATCAAGAAAGGAAGAGAGATTCAATATAGAAGAATGAGAAAATATATTCACACTACTCCAATGAGATGATGATTGATACATAATCATTATCAATATGATACAATGAATGAGTGGAATACACTCATATATAGGGAAAAACATTCCATAATTAAGAAAATCAATCAAGCAGTTAGATTTCCTTAGGAATGCATGCATGCATAATAGTGATGGTAAAAATAGAAAGTCTAAAATAAAACTAGTTAGTTAACTCCCACTGAACTAGTGTGTTGAAAATAGAAATTTCTCCAACATGTCGAACTCTCGTTTTGCCTTGCATATATACCCTAGGGTGAATAATTGACCACACAGACACTGATAAATGTGTAATCAATAATGTGGAAGGAGAATGCATTGGCGTATTCATCCCGATAGAGGTGCAAAAGTATTACAAGCTCAGAGACCCGGAAAACGGCTGAATATTGATTTTTTGTTTAAGTTCTACGAGATACATAACACTAGCCAATTATTATCTTTCTATTGTAGGGAGGATAATAAATTCTTGAACATGACCAATGGTTGGTACAACACAACAAATCTTAGGTAACCATACATGCACTTAATGGAATTGATTTGTCGATTGTATGAAGAAAATGATTGTTCAATATTTTCATAAGCTTGGATGCCCCTGGCATATATAGTCGCAGTCTCTAGAAGTAGTTTCAACTGGGGGGGCATTATTTCAAAGAAATTAAGCATCACTATTCAATAGACCCAGGGAACAAATGAAGGTGAAACACCATCCTTTTTCATGGCATCCTTCTTGTTGGAGGTGATATGTGCGAGGAATGTTTCTCGAGTATGAAACTATCTGGCATCATGTTGAGTTTCCTGTACATGTGTTTTTAACATCCTATGGGAAAAAAATTATAAGAAATTTTATGCCATGATATGTGATGATTTCATATCCAGGGTACATTTTATTATTTTAAGACAAAATTGTAAAAGACTTTCAGTAGCAACAAAGAAAATGATATCCAAAGTAGGTCATTGGTATATGGAAGAGAATAACACTTATATGAGGGTTTTTGAAGCTACCGACGCTCCACATCTACTCCCCACTTTTGTCCCAGATCATTTGGTGTTGGGGGAAACATGTTACTAGAACATTTTACAAGGTTTCAATGGCTCTCTGGTGAAGGATAAGAAGAGGGATTTTATACCCTACGGTTTCCACATTGGGTATTATATAGTCAAAGACACCACACATGCCAAGAAATAAGGTTTGAGCCATTTTGAATACAGGTTCCCTACAAGCTAGTTTTGTAGACATGATCTGAGAGGGATAATAGCCCACCACACAACGAAAATAGTGTCACATTGGACTTATGCCCATGAAAATCATGAAGATAAGCTCTTCACTGAAAATGCTCAAGACTGGGAAGAGGTTCTTCAAAGAAAACAAAACCCATAAATTACCAAGTTTAAAGTTATGTCAGTGCAAGAATAATTTTCAATTGTAGAACGTACATCATAGGCATCTATCAGAGCATGAGATGAATTCAGGGCAGTGGAAGTAGTGGAGTCAGCAAGAAGAGGAGAAATTCTCCTTGTCGAGGCAAAAAGGCTTACGAAAACTATGGGTTAGATACCTTTTCTTCAAGATTTAGAACCTCCAAGGATTTTCCGATTTGATACATGAACTCATGCAAGAGATCCAAATGCTATAGAAGAGACTCCACCCGAGGGGATCATTGCTCAGGTCGACCCGGTTTTGCTACAAACCCAAGTGGAGCAACCTACAATAGCTAGAATTCCCAAAAGATCGTTAAGGGAACCAGACAAAACATGTATAACCCCAGTCTTGATCGATATAATAACCATATATGATGATGATGAAGGTTCAATAACATCTTACATAGCCCAATATCCATCACTTATGACGAAGCGCCAAGAGAAATGACTGCCCCGGCCTTATAAGTAACACTACAAAATCCAAAACGAAGGGACATAGCAATTGAGAACACCCATTATAGTGTGAGTTTCCCACAACTGGAAACTCAGCCTTTATATGAGGCAAGGTCACCTTGTAATGATGGGGATATTGGTAATGAACAACCTATTACAAGAAATATATTCATAGAAGAATAAGAAGGGATGTATGAACAACAAGAAAGAAATGTCCCATCAACAAAAAATATAGGGACTACGAGATTTCCATACAATTCCTCACCTTGGACAGTAACACCACCACCTGGAATTGACCAACAAAGAGCTTTATCAACAAAACTCGCAAGGGACATTCCCTCTGAATAATTGAGAGAGACAACCAGAAATATTGAGAATTCACCTATAACTTCCACACAAGAGTAGACATTAACAAAAGAAAGAAACAGTCAAGTTCCTACCATGGAAAAGGAGAAGGAACATGCTATGGAACATTTCTATATGTCAAGGATATTGGGAAGTACCCTATCTTGGGGATATCAACAAATTATTGAACGTGTTGATGAGGTTGCTAATTGTTATAAGAAAAATATGTCCATCGGGACAGATCTAACCTATCTGGCTATGAATCTGGTTACAGCCTCATTGATAGCTCGACACGAGGCAGAGGATACTTGCAACTCATATGGTCCTTCTGCTAAGGTGGTAAAGTAGGGCAAGAAAGAGAGGTGAAATACCTGCGAGAATTATTTCTTAGGACCATCCACCCTGGGTGTTTTCCTCCCTCAGCTTCCTCGATGGCCGAAATGGCCTAGGGGGTGAACATTATGGACAATAGGATGAAAATAAGCTCACTGATTTTTAGGAAAACAAACTAAACAAAGTGAACAGTGAGTTGCTTGCTCCCTTAAAGCCTTGGAAAATGGCCCAGAAAGGGTTCCTGGGGTAAACCGGGGTCCTAGACAATATGCCAGTGGATGCCTCAAGTGAAAAAGGGAAAAATAAGGGTGAAACATGAGTTTAAAATCTACAACCAAGTCTTTTTAGATGGCTGTAAATTGTGAACAACAAGTGGTTTGAATCTTTTAAGTCAAGGAAACAAGCCCAAAATGGCTTGGAACCCCCCAGGGTGACCCAAGAAGTGATCCCATAAAAATTTAAAACCAAAAGGGGGGTTGTAAATGAAGATGAACAACCTTTTTACAAGCGATTACAACTATGTTTGGGAGAGTATTTACAACTGCAACTTCTATTCATGGATGAAGGGTGGACTGACAAAATGTTTAACTTTAAATGTATTTTATTGGTGAATTTTCAGTTATTGTCACATGCATTTGCCACCACATCATTTTAAAGGTTATCCCGATCAGAAAAACACATCCCGGAACTATGCTAACCAATATAAGAAGAGTAGTTTTAGTAGGCCACAGTGGTTAGGATGAAGAGTTCCCCATGTAGTTTAGAGAAGCATGGATTAGTGACTTCTCGTCACTCGCATTGTCGGGCTCTTAAATCCGTTTCGATGGAAGAATGATACATGTGAAAAGGAAGAGGCCCAGGACCCCCCTAAAGGGATTTTTAGTTGAACTTACCCAAAAAGAGTAGTATTCCAACCAAGCTAAGCTATTAAACTCATTGACTATGTGGTACTAAGGAAAGACCACTCGATTTATACTAACTATACAACTTCTGAGGGACTCCTGATGAATACTCTCTGGATTTAACACTTAGTATTCTATGAAATTGAAATTTCTTGAAATAAAGGACCAGGCCATCCACATGGAAAGGTCACATCTCATTTTCACAAGCATGCCTCTTGGTCAATGAATTGAAATATATCTAAAAATTTATACAAAAACAAGTAAATAAGTATGTGACATATATGTCATGGATAAATAATATGTGTATGCATATAGATAAATAGTATGGTTTTTGTCTTGAGTGTGAATGGGGCAGACCCTTGCTTTTCTGTCAAGTGTTTTTCGGTTTTCTGAGTGTTTTTAGCTTACTGGTTTTTAGATGGCCCCTTTAGGGGCAACCAACTGTAAATTAGTGTTGGCCCTCGACCAAGTTTTGAGAGATCCTTGGTCAAGTTTGACCTTTTTGGACTTCGACAGCCTGTCGAAGGCGAAGCACAAGATGAAGTAGAGATCACAGAATCTCAGCCCCTTTTTGGGTCCTTTTTGGGATTTGGGAATATGTAATGGGTATGGGAATGTCGACCCATGGGTTTACCCATGCTTAGGCCTATTTTGTAATATATAAATAGATGTCTAGGTGATGTAAGGAAGGAGGGAAGAGGAATCTATGTGATGTTGTGCTAAGTGGAAGTGTGGCCTATAAATTCTTTATGCATACTGTGAGAGACTTGTAGAGCTAAGTGCAAGTGGTTGTAACATACTGTGAAGGGCTTTGTGATATAACGCAAGGAAGGAGGATCTAGCGAGGTGCGCAGATCTCTTGTCCTATGTGGAGTAAGGATTTTGTGGCTCTATGCATTATGTTTGATGAAGCTAATAAAGAAGAAGAGTTGGTGGACATAGCCCTAGGGTGGGGGTGAACCATGTATATGCTGTGTTGCTCTGCTTTGTACGATGTGTTGGTGTACTTATGTGTTATCTGATAAGTGCTTGACATATATAGATAGATAGATCTGTTTATACTTTGTGCTTATGATGAATCTAGATGCTATATCTAACCTCTATGAACTTGCTTTGTGCTTGAATATGCTAGATCTGATCTAATTCTTTATGTTAAGTGCTTAGATACATTAGATCTAGGTGAATGCTGTGATTCTCTATTTTATCTGTGGAGTATATGTTGGTTAAATATTGATGAAGGTTTACTGTTGAGTGCCCTGTTAAATACTAGAATCACATATCTGTGTCCGAACTAAGGTTGCAGACATCTGAGTCCTGCAACCACCCCTTCCTCTACCTCAGGTGAGACTTCATCTGCTTCGTAGGTGTTTTCAAAAGGGTCGTTATTTAGGGTTTTGTTGGTGCATTGTTGTAGCGTTGAACCCTAGGTCTGCCCCTATGCCAACAATTAGTGTACGAGGAAATATATAATGAAAAATAAAAAAATAACTAATTACAGGTAAACAATTATACCATTCAACCCAAAAGAATGGATTGAGACTCTTTGTGAGTGGAAAGGCCACCATATGCATGAAAGCCCCAACTTATTCCTTGTATGGGGATTGGAAGCTTACTTATTGGAATTCGAAATAGTGATGATTATTTACGATGATACAGATTAGATTTTATAAACAAAAAATTATAAAAAAAACTACTCAAACTATCTACAGAGGAAAATATATCAACATGGGTACATGTGCCAAAAATTTTGGAATGAGTACAAGTGAATTTAAGGTGAAAATGAGAGTGATTGGGTGGATTTATTGGTCAGATTGGTTCATTTTCTTCACTGTCTTGTTGACCTCTTTGCCTCAAACAGGTCTTTAGGTGGTCCCCAACCTCTTAGGAGAACCATAATAGGCAACTGGATTATATCCATGCAGGAAAACAATGAAATTTTAGTGTTTATATATGAAAAAACTGAAATAAATTAAACAAAAATGTATACATAAAATATAGATAACAACCAACTAAGATGGTTGTCTCGTGGGGAGAAATTGACCAAAATGGTCAATTTTTCTATTTGGGACAACAAGGTTAATAACATGAAAACATAACATAAATGTACACGAACGAGATAAGGAAGCAAACAAGTATAAACATCCAACTAAGAATCTTATTTAAGGGTTGTCCTAAGGGCCCCTAGGACTCCCAACCAATAGCTAAGGATGAAAACAACTCAATAATTAAAAAAATTTGCACTAAAACACATCAAACAAATTAAACAAAGTTGTTATAAAATGAAATCAAGTAATTTAAACCTAAGGAAACAAAAACAAACACCTATCTAACCAATCCCTCCTGGAGATAGCTAACATAACAAGTATTTACTTCTACCCTTCAACCCCTAACCACCAAGTGAAATGTCCAACAACTAAAATTAACATGTATCACACACACAAAGAGATTTGGAAAATTTCAGCAGAGTTTTGTTACTATATTCATCCTCTATTTTTTTTTAGTATTCATCGAAAACTGTGCCAAGTCAAAGTTTGACTTTGAATTTGACTTTTGACCATGATTCTATTGACTTAGCCCAAAAACGTTTCCAGATGATATGGAGTCAAAATTGGATGCAGATCACATTGTTGGAAAGGTCTGAACGAGTCTGTAGAGAATATGTGGACACCAATTTGAAATAATGCCACATCACCCCTCAATTTCAGCCTGAAACAATTACTGCTTAAAGGCATTGACTTGGTGGTGGGCTCACATGACACCCAATGTTGCGAGAGGTTCCACATCGCCATATGATATCCAATCGAGGAAAATGAAGTATATTAGAAAAGGTATGGATGATTGATTAGATGGGGTGGCCACAAATTTGTGTGTTGGGCCAATAATGACTATTTTATCTGTCATGAAACCCCGCTACGCAAGTTGGTTGCCCCCTTTGCCCAAAATAATTAACAAACTTGTGACATCTCTAACCGGGCCATCCAAGGTTAGAATGAGGAAATTGAGGAGCCGTTGGAAAGGTATTTGAGTCCATTACAATGTGAAATCTACAAATCTTTGATTTAAAATCCCTTAATAACTATTTTTTAACCCTGAACCACTACAACCAATCTGGTTTCCAAAAGTGGTCATGAACTTGCGAAGGCTCATTCTTACCAACCGGAGGTCAAAACCAAGCATGGGATATACCGTTGGAAAGGTATCATACTACCATACACCATGACTAGGTTTTTTTTTTCCTTTTAAGACATAAATCTAAAAAAAATCATGCTAGGAAGTCACAACTATTGGTTTTGGCAATTTGGGTGATGCTAACTTTACATCATCCATAGGGGGGTCATACAGATTCAAAATCAGGCCCATGATATCTCGTTGGAAATATTTTCCTGATCCCTATAGTATGGAATAAATGTATTTCCAAAAATGTGACCAAACTTCATTTTATTCTTTGCAAAAGGACCTCATCCACATGGGACCTGCCTAATGATAGGCAAAAGGGGCCAACGATAATGTTTTTTGCAAAGTACATGTTTAGCTCATAAAATATGAATTGAACAGTCTTGACATGAGGAAATATGATGTGGGATGGTTTTAGAACTCAAAAATTACCCCGGGAAATCCTCCCCTAGGGGGAAAAGAACATGGTCCCATGACAAGCCGACCAAGGTCGGGATGAGCTCGTTTGGGTACCGTTTAAGATGTTGATGGACATAGTGATGATCATGGTTGTTATACTACTTCCCATAAGGTGATAGTAGGGTAGGGAGAATCATGACTTTGATATCCATTTGTAATTACTACCTCTCAATTGATCCTAGAAGAATTGACCCAACTGAATGCAACAATCTTGAACTGACATGGACTGTTTCCAACTAACTTGACCTTGTTACCTGACACTCTCTAGTTACTAACAAGTCTTTACATATTCAGATAAAAATCCTCTGAAGGAATCCAATTGATACTATTTCAAGGGAATATTCCATATTAACTATGACCCTCGCCACTGTCTTCGAATGGAACCATAGCACAAAGGGATTCTTGTGGAGGAATGAAGGTGTAAAACACCATGTTGAGCCCAAAGCATATTTTTGGGTTAACATTCTTGGCACCAAAGGGAAAATTCCTTCCAAAGAATATAGAACAATGGGATCACCCGCATGATAGGAGGGAATACTTGGTGGAAATTTATACTTTCGAAGTGACCGAGGTGGGTGTGGGGGGGGGGGGATTCAACTATAGTATAAGGACCATTTTTCACATTAGGTATAACTGAAGAATGAAAGTGGTGTAGTAAATATATACAACATAATTTATACTGAGATTCACATAAGATAGAATAATGAGAATAATGACATGTGTTTTTTTTAGCAATGTGGCCCAAGTGACACGGGTCCCTCACCTATATTTGGCTTAACTATGAGAATCGAGGATTAAGGTGAACCTTGGCTCAACACAAATTCTCATGCATACCTTTGATTCTCGACACACAAACAAGAAAATGGGGATCTTTTGAAATCAATGACCCATTGAAGAAATCTAGCAAGAAAACCAATCAATCAAGGGAGTAAAGAAATATGAAAAATGTTTGGGAGTAGGTGCTAAAATATATCAGTGCTCACAAGTGATGGAACTTTGTAGGAAAAAAAAATGAATGTTGCTTGGAAAAATCAGATTGTAAGTGGTTGGGTAAAGGGAATTTGCAATCACATAGCTATATAAGACATCATGTCATCATGGTTTTCATCTTCACCAGAGAATGATATGCTAGCCCCTTAGACTTTCCCTGTTGACTTTGATTAAATAACAATCAAGTTTACTCCTATTTAAGATGATATTAAGTCAGAGTTTCCTGTAGGCCAAACATGATAAAAGGGTTCCTAGGAGTTCACTCTTTTCAAATAGCCATAAAATAACAAGGAAACTACCCTTCCCATGAACACCATACAAACCAAAGAAGGAAGACAAACTATGGCATTAAAATGAAAAAGACCAAAACCAAGGGAAAAAATCAAAGAGGGGCTTATACTCAAAATCAAAATCAAACAAGAGAAAAGGCGCAAAATTGAAATCAAGGGGATATATACAAGCATAAATCAACAACAACAAATACATACAAATAGAAAATGAACAAGTGGAAAATTATGTACAGGATGACAAGGTCTCTTAGGAGTAAAAGAAATTTAGGTGATGACCATTCACATGAAATTGGAGTGGTTCGCCATCCAAGTTTTTTAAAATGAAATCATTTGTCCCTAAAACCTCATAGATTGTGTAAGGACACAACCATAAAGAATCAAACTTGTGATGTTTGGATGGGGCCTCATGTGCTTTGTCCTATAGTAGGAAATCACCTCCTACTTTGTAATTTACCATTGTGTCTCTTTTATCGAAGGAACATTCAAGAAGGTATTTCTTCTTTTGGAGGTGTTGGAATGCATCTTTTCTTACCTCTTCTAGTTCAATGAGTGTGTCTAAACGATGTTGTAAAGGTTGGAAATCATATTCTGCTTCAGCAATAGCCAACCTCAAGGATGGAATTTGTAAGTGAACAAGAAGGACAATAAGGGCTCCATACACCAGAGTTTAAGGACTTTGACCGATTGTTGTCTTAGGGGTTATACAATTATCCCATAGAGAAAAGTTTAACTTTGTGTGCCAATCACACTTTTTATCTTTGACCATTCTCTTAAGGATCCGAATCATATTTTTATTTGTGGATTCAGAAAATCCATTACCTTATGGGTAATAGGTGGCAGATCAAAAAATTTGGATGCCATATGTAACACCAAGGTGGAGCATGACATCAGACATGAAATCTTATCCATTATCAGTTAATATCTCAGCAGGGGTTCCAAAATGGGATAAAAGTTTATGCTCAATGAATTCTACCACCTACTGACTCATAGTGTTCCTAAGGGAAATTTCTTCAACTCACTTTGTAAAGTAGTCAGTAGTTGTTAAGATGAATACATGACTAGTAATGGAAGGCAGTGAAACTGACCCAATGAATTCCATTCCCCATCTTTTGAAAGGGACTTGGATCTCAATAGGCCTTAGAGGTAAGGAATCTAACTTTTGATTCCCAGTGAAGCATTGGAAAGCTTTGTATTTTCGAACCAGTAAATGAGCATCTTGGTGGAGTGAAGGCCAAAAGTAACCTGCATGAAAAAGCAATTATGCAGTAGTTTTGGATGAAAAGTCACATCCACAAACCCTAGAATGGTATTTTCAAGTGTCATTTGGACTTGATCAGGAGTCAAGCATAGTGACAAAACCCCATCAAGGTTTCTTCTGTAAAGGATTTGGTCTTGTAAAACATACCATACAAATTGTAAATGAAGTGTCTTTTTGGCTTTAGTATACATGTCCAGTGGGAAAGCACCATTAATCATAAAATACACGATAGGTCCATACCATGGTTGTGAGGCTAACTCAGTTTCATTAACTAGTCCTTCGAAATAAATAAAGTCATCTACTTGAGGTGGTTCAGCTATAACCGAGGGGTGGGATTGGGTTAGCATTTCAGCTAGCTCTGTCCCCCTTATGGATTTTACTGGTTTAATCTCTAAGTCATATTCTTGCATGCAGATGATCCATTTGGACCATTTACTATTCAATTCAGTTTGATTCAACGCAGTGACTAAGAGAGATGTGGGCACAAAAATATGAACTTTGTGGCCTTGGATGTAATGTTAGAATTTATCCAAGGATTTATACAAAGAATAACCTTGTTTCTCCGGTGTAGAATAGTTCAGTTGGCGTGTCTTCAAATTCTGGCTCATGAAGTTGATTGGCCTAAGATTTTCCTCATGATCCTTTTGCAATTAGATTGCAGAAAATGTCTCCTCTAATGAATTAGTGTACATGAAAAAATCTTTAGAGGGATTAGGATTGATTAACAGACGGGAAAAAGAAATGGATTACTTAATGGATTCAAAATCCTGGCAGGTAGGGGGGTCCCATTTGAATCGAATGTCCTTCTTCATAAGTTGATTTAAAGGTTTAACTACTTGAGAAAATCAGGAATGAAGAGTCTCAGGAATTTTATCTTCCCAAAGAAAGATTGAATTTCTTTTTTATTACTAGGTAAAGGAAGCTTTTTCATTTCTACCACTCTCTTGGGATCAACTTTGACACCTTCTCGAGAGACGATTTGACCCAAACTTTTTCCCTCCATAACATTGAAAATGGTCGTCTTTGGATTTAAAGATATGCCAAACTTACAACATCTAAGAAAGACCTTCCTAAGTTGATCAAAATGGTTGCTTCATTCTTTGGAAAAGACTATGAGGTCATTTAAGTAGACAACAATCATCTTACCCAATAAGACTTTGAAAGAAAAGGCCATGGCATGTTGAAAGGTGTTCTCGACATTAATCAAGACAAAAGGCATCTTGTTATATGCATATGTGACCCAACGAGTAGTGAAGGTGGTTTTGTGACTATCAGAAGGCTTGAGGGCTATCTGATTGTAACCTGAGAAACCATCTAAAAGGGACATCATTTGAGCCTCAAAGAATTGTTGGAGGATCTCTTCCATAGGAGGGATAGAGTAGTTGTATTTTAGGGACACCCTATTCAAATGTCTAAAGTCAACACACAAACGAATATCACCAGTTTTCTTCCTAACGGGAACCAAATTAGATACCCATTGTGAGTAAAAAACATGGTAAATGACCCCAGATGCTTCCATCTTGTATAATTCAACTTTAATTGTTCGTTCCAAAGCAGGGTTATTCTTTCTTTGTCTCTTCTTGTAAGGTTTTGAATAAATGATTATGGGTATGGCATGGACTATATCATGCATATCAAAAACCTTGAGATCCTCGTAGGACCAAGAACAAACATCCTTGAACTATGTCAAGAGTTTCGTGAATTAAGCGATCTCAGCAGGAGAACACTGTGACCCTATATAAACCAGTTTTGGATATTTCTCAGTTCCTAGGTTTATAGGGATGTGTAATATCCCCAAGGACGAGCCCTAGTTGTTTTTATGAATTGTAAACATGTTTTGTAGGTTGGTGAGCCGAGTGTTCATAAGTTGGTGGGATTATGTGTTTATTAGGCCGGAGAGCCTAAGTGTTAAAGGACAAGAGTATGATTTTGTATATGTAAGTATGTAGATCATTAATAAAATATAAACATTGTTGCATGCAGACCAACCACGAAGAAAGAGTGATGGGGGTCTAATCTTTCACAAGATTGGGTAAGGGAGGAGGCTAAGTGTGTGGGCCTAGGGTCTTACCTCTAAAGGGGATAGTAATTTATTATTATTTCCTGAAGGCTAAGGTGGACATGTTGAGTTTTTTCCTAAGTTCCTATAAAGGGAACGTGTGCTAAGTGGAACTCATGCGACTCAAGGAAGACAAGTGTCAAACTAGGCACATGCAGTTAAAACGGATGAGTCAACCGTGTTTGGGGTTGTTCTATCATTTTTTTCATCCTTCGCCTAAGTTTGTTGGGATGTCAGTCTGAACCTGTTTTTACTCTACATATGTATTTGATTACTCGTGCACAAGGAAGGAAACCCTCATGGGAAGGTTATTCGCGGTCCATTCTTCCATCCTCCACCTGAACTGTTTTTCCTTTGGGTCTGCATCTGCATAACCATGCATAGTGAAGGTTGTTTTTGTGGAAATTTTCCCATTCTCCATATGAACTCATTGGTCTGTCTCACCAACCTATGTACATATGTGGTCACCCAAGAAACCACTCATGGGAAGGGGGAAAAACCGACCTATGTGTCCTGTGAACCCAAGGAGAAATGTTGATTGATCTGTGTCTTCTGTGAAGTCTGAGAACCCTATAGATGTCTGAATCATACTGTGTCTTAGTGTGGGCTATTACAGTTTTTGGATGTCCATACCCAAATTCTTCTTGTTGTTGTCACCGTGAGTTAACTGAATTGCTATTGTTGTTGTTGTTATCCTCACCTTGCAGGAATTGAGTTGAAATTGGTTGAAGAAGCAGGTTGCCAGACCCATGGTAGAGGAGATAGGTTGTTAGGCCTATGAGAATCTCTCTCCATGTGAAAGAGTTTGTTGGGAAGTGGTTTTCTCCTAGAGAGAGTCCAGCACCATCTATGAAGCTCTGAGAATTCCAGTTCAGATTGTTGTTGAAGCCCAAGGCAAGGGCGGTGAAGCATTCAATGGACTGTGTGACAGTGAAGGTGTATAATCCTATAGTGGGACAAGCATGTGGGGAGTGAGAGTCCATGAGTAGTGGGTGTAAGAAGGCTCCTGGAGAGAATCCTTTTAGTTTCACTGTGTAGTTTCCTATAACCTCAGCCTAGTCTAGGATTCCCTTGCCCCGGGTGGAGCTTAGTCCCAGCTCGGTGGTGACCCGTTGTTGAGCATGATGAGAAATGTGGTCTATGGCTAGGAGGTTTGTGGAAGGTCTACATGTAGTTGGTGGTGTTACTCCAATTGAAAATATAAGTATCAGTTTCTTATTAATTTATATGTTATGCATGTCTGTGATGCTTGAATGTGATAATGTATTCCATTGCATATATGAACTACTGTTAATTCCATTGATTCTGTATGGTAGCAGTAATTCTATGATTATTGTGACTAAGTGTTTTAGTTCGATTAAAATGCATATATTATATAAGTGTATATTCCACAGTGGTAGCATTACCCGGTCTCTGTGTTGATTGAGGATGCTACAATTTGGTATCAGAACTAAGTGACGTGTCTGAGTGGTGGCATTACCCAAGCTGGTTGATGGTTGGGGATGTTACAAATTGGTATCAGAGCATGGTTACAACACTAATCCTAGATGGGCCATGTTAGTGGAAATTGAAGCAAGATTTTCGAAAGGAGTTGTTGTCGAAATGGACAAAACTCAAGTTCTAACCCATGGTTACAACACTGAGTCTGGATGGGTGGGATAAGTGGTCATTGGACTCAATGTTTCAAGAGGAAATTATGTTAAGAGGAACCAATTTTGGACCTCAGAAACATCCTTGAATGCCAAGAGGATTACCTTGGCCCTGTTAAAAATCTCAGGAGGAGTAGAGGTATCGTAAAATCGTGACAGAAGTGGTGTTGGACCAAAAAGTAATGGGAACCGTAGGATCTGTTTGGAAGAAAAGGGAAAACCCTTACAACCGTCAGATCTGGAGAGTGTGCAGAAGACCCTTCTAAATGTTAAATTTAGGAGAAAGAGCACAGAGCTCTTAAGTATTTCATAGCTTTCAAAGTTCAGGAAGAGTAGTGAGGTCAAAGTATCAAAAGGGAAGGTCCCTTTGTTTGGAAGGAGAACAGGAGGAAATTTGTTTGGAAAGAGCCACAGTCTGTTATGACCATTGGATATGGGAAAGAGTGTGGGAGTTAACCCTTGGAGCCATTCGGAGTTTGTGAGTTCGACGAATTGAACGATTTCGTCATAAGGGAGGTAAAATCCCTAAAGTTTTGAAGTCCTGAAGTTAACTTTGAGCCTTAGATATGAGGATGCCTGAGAAACATCCTAACCATCATATCTAGGAAGTAGACGATAGTCAAGTTACCCAAACTATCGATGACTTAAGAACTGTTGTGATATTGATGGTCATGATCCCCTTAGGAAATTCGCGGAGTAATGGAGTCCTTCGGTATCGTCGGTCTGAGAGAATAAAAAATCTCATAAGAGATAATTTTTTCAAGAGAAAAGGTGGGACCCAAGATAGTCGGGCTTGCATGAGGAACGAAGGCCGAGGCCTTTGAAAATCTACAAAAATATTCCAAGTCGGAGAAAGTTAAAAGCTCAAGAGGAGGAGCAACAATAGCCATCAGATCGGTTGTGGGAAGAAGCTTGGACCATTAGATCAATGTCCAGGGAAGCAAAGGAGAAGCATTGAGAAGGAACATATCCTAATTGTCAGATTTGAGCGCAAGGGGATGATAGTCATCTGATCTAAGGTAAGGTGCATGAGTGTTAACCTTTGTGTTCACCGAAGGGTTCACTGGCCAAATTCTCGAAGTCCTGAAGTGAGTTAGGTATCGTTCATTGCCAAGAGGGACATATGGTGCAATATCCACAACCCTTGAGCGAGATTTTATGGTCAAGGAGAGTTTGAAATCACTGAAGTAGGTCATGGTTGTTGATCACCAGGAGGGGTACATGTCAATAGATCATAGTTTTCGGGAAAAAAACTTTGAGAGTTTTAGTTGAGAGTTGAAACTCCCGAAGCTCGGAGAGTCGAAGGCCCGAAGTGAATCTGGACCATAGATAGAGAAGGGAACATGGAGAAATATTGTGAACTTTGGTTAAAATAATTCTTGGAGGAAGCAAGTGGGGAAAGTTGAGACCTCCAAAGGTCGAAGTCTTGAATTGGATCTCGATATTTGATCGTGAAAGAGGATGAGGGTCGTTGATCTATTCTTGATTGAAGGTTCCGAAGTAAATGAGAATTGTCCCAGCTCATCGTGACATTAATACGTGATCATTGATTTTGATAAGTGATCAATCATTTCTTAGCTTAATGCTCGGTCACCACCTACGGTTGTATGGAATAAAGAAACAAAGGGAAAATAAGAGGCAACACTCAAATAAATAATACCGTGGGTTTCGTCTAGTTCGGACCTACATTAGGGAGGTATTGAAGACTTGGAAAGTTTATGATAGGGTCCAACAAATATCTAAGAGCCATTATCTCAGAGAAAATATATTGTTGCACAAGAAGTGAATAAGAGAGGAAGCACAAGTTGTAAAGGATTATGGCTTTCTGCTCAAGGCTCAGAATTGAGCAAGGAAGCAATCATTGGAAAGGTCTTGGAAAGAGGATTCCAAATGTAATGGTTACATTAAAATATAAAAAGTTCTAGAGATGTCATCAGATAGAATAAAGAAGGAAGAAGATCAGGGAAAATTATTTATTCTACATCTGAGATTTTTCATAAATCATTGGAACAGATGTTGGGTTCGATAAGCAGCCTGGAAAGCCCAAATCGAATACTTGTTTGGGGAAGACAGTTCAGGTGACAATCTTTTCACATCAAATGTGAATGCTAGGTGGAGAAATCCATCTGCAATACATGATAATGCATGAACCATAAGTTCGTATGGAGATGCAAAGAATGGGAATAAGGAAGGAAGGTTTTATGGAATATTAAAGAGTCTGGAGATAAGATGTGACATATCTAAGGATTATCCCTATAGATTGGAGGTAGAACCTCCATTATTTCTATCATAATACATAGTGGAAGCATGGCATGAAGTCATAAAATATGGCATGACAAAAGTTGAATATTCATGAGCTGAATTAGAGGAATCCAAATAATAATGGAATGATGAAAATTAATATCAACATAATATGTTATGGAAAATATGCAAAGTAGACAAGGAAAAACTCTTGGATGGAGTCAAGTCCATGAATATCCCAAGACAATTGAAGAAGAAATCATGAGATAGATATCAAGCTAATAGGAATGCATGTCAACACTCCAGGAAGGAAATCTAGAATAGTAGAGGATTGGTGATGCACTCAAAGGGTGTGAAAGTATCTCCATAAGAGCATGGAGATATCAATTCAAGAATAATTTAAAAGTGAAGTGACTTGTAAAGTGAAATCAATAAGGAACCAGGAAGAAGAAAATGGTTCTATGCATGGTTTTGAATGTAAAGGAGATGGTGTCTAACAAGAATCCATCTTAAGTGACATATATCCATGAGTGAAAACCCAAGAGGTTGGAGGTATCACTTGAATATATGGAGGTAAGGTAAAAGAAGGACTTTCAGTTAATTCCATGCAGCTAGCAAAAGAGAAGCAAAGAGTAAAAGAAAAACTCAAGTACTAAAGTATTCCGTCGGAAAAGGGATAAAGAAGTTCAGTCTTGAAGAGTAACTGGATATTGAAGAATCCAGAGTCTATAAAATAGATTGGTGTGGAATTTGATTCATCCAAGTACGATATTGGGATAGTTGGACCCAGGAAATTAACGAAAGTTGAAGGTTAATATCAACTTAGTTTGGGACTATAAATGCAAAGGCAACCAAGAGTTATTTGGCTAGAAAGTGCTCAGGACAAAAATAGTCATGTACAATGAATACAATGAGAGCACAAGAAAATTTAGGAATCCAGGAAGAATTGTATACTTTTGGGATCATCAAGGAAAAGTCTTATAGGGAGAAAGAAGTTGTTGCGATTTCTGTGGCAGCAATTCTGTTACGGCTTGTTGGGTTAGCCAGAGGAAAGAATTCTTGCATGTTTGAAAGTGTTGTTGGTGATGTTGTTGCATAAGGAGGGAAGAAATAGAGAGCTAAAGTGTTGGTTATAAGTTTGATAAAAGAAGAATGAAAGCTTCTATTGCCATCAAACTTTCACGTAGTATAAAATTTATTAATGGCACTCATGCAAGTATGAGTTTTTATTACTCTTTTTGCATAACTGCTGAAAAGAAATTTAGGTAATAATATCCTCAGCTAGAGTTATTTTATAAAATCACAGGATTATATTATTGAATTCATACCACTGGATGTGGTAAAGGTTGGAGGCGTGTATTAATTCAAAGATTTTTATCTTCTGAATGCACACACTGACATAGTAGAATGTCATGTTAATTTGGTTGTGGGGTAACAACCAAAGATTTAAAAGATAATAATTTGTTGTAGGAATGAATGGCATTAAGATAGTCATGTATGAGACTAGGATCTAGTTGGATATGGCAAGGTATGGATATGGAAAGGTTATGAGCCACAGATGTACTAAAAGATTCCTACTTTTAAATAAAACTAGGGGTGCAACCTTTTTGCTAACACTAATGAACACCACATAATTATATTCTTGGTGTAGTGTTCGGGTTGAAAAGGAAGGCATCCAATTAATTGGGAAGACAATAGAGGGTGTGTGGAGAATGTGTCAACACATTGACTAGAATTCCAACTTATGTATGGTGAGATACATGACTGAGATAAAGAGCATTATGTAATTCAATGCAAGGTGCAATGAATAAGTATGCATTGAGAATTGCACTCATGCACAGTAAGTGATAGAATTGTATACTAAATGCAATGGTTCAATATGTTTTGTAAGTACATGCATATATATTATTGCATGGAAATAATTTTTATTGACAGATGAAATTTTGTTAACTCGTGAAGTTGAGGACATTTCAGGGAGGTGTTAGACATTGCAAAATGAAAGTTGCAAGTCAAGTAGTCACATGAGCATTGACTATAGGAAATATTCTTGTTCAAAAAATGAAATAATGAACTTGTTATTAATTATGAGCATGCATATGCATAGAATGACAAGTCATTCTATTTTATTAAATTGTTTGGTAATTATGATTGAATTGATAGATGCAGAAAATTCTAAGTTCACTGCATATGGTTCTATACATATTGCAATTGAATTATGATGTACAAGAAATACTGAAAATTGTTGGCAGTATGCAAGATGAAGCCTTGCAGGAAAATGGTATGTAGTTTGGTGCTTGTGGAAAACCACAAGGAATGTTGCATTCATATATGGCAACAACCAAGATGAAATATGAAATAGAATTTCATGTTTTGGGGAAAAGTCAAATTCCCTTTTGAACTAATTGGAGTTCCTAAATGAATTCTTTTATGTTTTCTCATGATAAATTCATGTGGGTGATGCAGATGATATGATGTTGATTAAAGTTAGAATGTTGACTACAAAGAGTAGATAGGGGAAGATGTTGATTGGAAACCTTTGAGGGCAGTTGGAACTCTGGGAGCCACAATGCTCTGAGACTTCTGGTCTGACATGTTGCTGAAGCCCAAGAAAAGGGAGGTGAAACAACTGATGGATTGTGTGATAGTGAAGGTGTACACTCCTAGGGTGGGACAGGCATGTGTGGAATGAGAGACCATTGGTTGGAGTGTTACTGAGGTTTGGTACCTTGGCCTAAACCATTTTGATATGGAAGTCTTCTCAATAAAAAGATAAGTACAATTCTCTATTTATTGTATGATATGTATCTCGTAATTCGTATACAGGTTATAATGTTATTAGAATTTCTTGTTTATACATATATATACATTGCATATATGCTTCCATTGCCTGCATCCATGATGGTGCATAATGTGTTAATGTTTCATTGTTTGTGAAATATATACCTGATCTTAATCATGTGATTTATTGGAATGTGATTCAGGTGGAGCAAGAAGGAATCTTGCAGGTGAATCCAGTGTGCATATTGGACTGGAAGAGAAAACATATCCAGAATCGAGCCATAGGGATTTGTTGGCAGCCAACCCAATTTTTTTTGATTGCTCTCAAAAGCTGCCTACACCTCTTGTCGTATTACGACAAGTCATTGTCGCATTGCGTTTTAAGACATTCGGCTCATTATTTGCGACAATTACAATTCAATTTCGTTTTAGTTTTCACAACTGCAAGTGTGAAAACACCTCTTTCATTGATTAGATTGTCATCATCTTTGGTTGATACTTGATCACTGGTTTATCACATGAGTGCTAAATGTTGTATCAGACTTATGTTCTTGAGAATTATCTTACCTTGATTGTGCATTTGGATATATTTCATTGTTGAATCTTTGGGCACGAAAGTTATTGGTCTTGTTCTGATCTTATGAAAATGGTGTAATGGATTTGGTCATATTGTTTTTATCCTTACTTTGGACTATCGCTCGATTATTATATGAAGAAATTTGGATTGCATGGTTCTAAGACTTTGGGATACAAACATATGCAATGTGCATCGAATGCGTGGACAAGTTTATAAGGTATGATAGCAATGGTTCAAGGCGCATAAGTTAATCATATTTGACTTTACAAATCGATACTTGACATACTATGTTGCAAAGTTGAATTATACGTTGATTGTTATATGATCCCGAGCTATGTATTAACACTAAACCCTGTGATTAAGCGATTGAATGAACGATGGAATTGGCACGTTGAATCGATAGTTAATGCTGGTACTGTGTTGGTTTTAAAATTAACACTTGGCGCGTTATTGTCATATGAGGTGTTGGTTCTGACTCGGATAACTGGCACGTAGAAGTGGTGATTCACCCACTCGCTGGTAGATGCATTTGTTTTAATGATTATGGTTTTAAACAGCTCTGTACAGGACATTAA
>ML781508.1:59628-114418 GCA_009831015.1 Picea engelmannii
TATTTTAGTTTGATTTCTTTTATTTAGTTAGATTAGTTTGTTTTAGTTTGTTTTATTAGTTTCTAGTTTCCTTAGTTTAGATTATTTAGCTCATATCACTTTCTCTTTGGTTTCCTTACGAGACCTCAGAGCGGCCAACGGAGCCGTTAAACTCGTCAGGGTGGTCCATACCAAACGACTTGGGTTATTTAGACAACCCCGGACCGGTTCCACTCTCCCAGTTGACGGACGGTCAATTTCGCCCGTCAACAGGATTGTAAAGTCCAGTGGACCTAGTATGGTCCTAAGGACGCGACATGGGAGCATGAGGATGCTATGTGGGAAGAATACCTGCATCTCTTTGAAGATTTTTGAAATATTTCTGATGTTGTGTAAAGAGTTGCACTGAGCACAATGCAAAAATAAGGGGAGGGGATTGTAATATCCCCAAGGACAGGCCCTAGTTATATTTATAAATTGTAAACATGTTTTTTAGGCTAATGAGACGAGTGTTGATAAGCTGGTGGAATTATGTGTTTATTAGGCCAGAGAGCCTAAGTGTTAAAGGCCATGAGCTTGATTTTGTATATTTAAGTATGCATATCATTAAGAAAATATAAACATCACTGCGTGCAGAATGACCACGAAGAAAGACTGATGGTGGGAGTAAGCTTCTAGAAGGTTGGGTTAGGGAGGAGGATAAGTGTGTGGGCCTGGGGGCTAATCTAGGGGTATTACCTCTAAAGGGTATAATAATTTATTATTATTTCCTTGAGGCTAAGGTGGAAATGTTGAGTGTTGTCCTAAGTTCCTGTAAAGGGAATGTGTGTTAAGTGGAACTCATGCGACTCCAGGAAGACAAGTGTCAAATTGGGTGCATGCAGTTAAAACTGATGATTCAATCATGTTGGGGGTCATTCTATAATATTTTTCATCCTCCTTCTGAGTTCATTGGGATGTCAGTCTAAACCTATTTTGCCTCTGCCTTTGTATTTTCTTACTCGTGCACAGGGAAGGAAACCCTCATGGGAAGGTTGTTTGCGAGTCATTCTTCCATCCTCCACCTGAACCATTTTGCCTCTGTGTCTGGATGTGCATAACCGCGTGCAGTGAAGGTTGTTTGTGCAACCATTTGCCCATTCTCCATCTGAACTCGTTGGTATCTATCACCGACCTCTGTACATCCACGGTCACCCGAGAAACCACTCAAGGGAAAGGGGAAAAACCAACCTATGTGTCCTGCGAACCTAGGGAGAACTGTGAACTGATCTGTGTCTTCTGTGAAGTCTGACCACCCTATAAATGTATAAAATGTGATGTTTCTTAGTGTGGATTGTTACCATTTTTTTATATACATACCCAAATTCCTGTTGCTACTGTCACCGTGAGTTAGCCAAATTGCTATTGTTGTTTTTTTTATCCTCACCTTGCGGAAATTGAGTTGAAACTAGTTGAATAAGTGGGTTGTCAGGCCCGTGGTAGAAGAGATAGGTTGGCAAGCCTGTGAGAATCTCTCTCCAGGTGAGAGAGTTTGATGGGAAGTGGTTTTCTCCTAGAGAGAGTCTAACACCAGCTATGGAGCTCTAAGAATTCCGGTCCGACCTGTTGTTGATGTCCAAGGTAAGGGAGGTGAAGCATCCAATGGAATGTGTGATAGTGAAGGTGTATACTCATGTGGTGGGACAAGAATGCGGGGAATGAGAGTCTATGAGTAGTGGGCGTAAGAAGGCTCCTGGAGAGAATCCTTCCAGTTGCATTGTGTAGTTTCCTATAACCTCAGCCTAGTCTAGGATTCCCTTTCCCTGGGTGGAGCTTAGTCCCATCTCGGGGGTAACCCACTACTGAGCGTGATGAGCAGCGTGGTCTATGGCTGGGAGGTTTTTGGAAGGTATACATGTAGTTGGTGGTGTTACTCCAATTGAAAAGATAAGTATCATTATGTGCTTACTTTATATGTTATGCATGTATATGATGCTTGAATGTGATCATGTATTTTCGTGCATATATGAACTACAATTAATTCCATTGATTATTTATGGTAGCAGTAATTCTGTGATTATTGTGATTAATTGTTTTAATTTGATTAAATTTCATATATTATATAAGTGTATATTTCGCAGTGGTAGCATTACCCGGTCTCTGTGTTGACCGAGGATGTTGTAGTTTGGTATCAGAACTAAGTGAAGTGTTTGAGTGGTGGAATTTCCTAGTCTAGTTGATTGCTGGGGATGTTATAGGATGGATTCTTTCACCTTCCTAACATATTCACCATCAATACTAGGTGCAGAGGTAGTGGCATCATTGGAATCAAACTTGGATTCTAGTATAGACAAACCAGGGGAAATTTTATTTTTCTCCAATTAGATTATGTCCCTAGTTTCCTCTTCCAAAATCATGGCTGATATGTAAATCTTTGAATTCCTCCTTGTTTTGAAGGAACCTATAGATTTGTTCGTCAGTATCAAAAAATTTCCAAGAGTCAATGTTATCAGGTAACACAGTTCTATGTAAAATTTGGAATTTTATATCTTCGATAGACCTTACAAAATTTGAAGTGAAGCAAGAACCAACCAAGGACAAAGTATTAGATATGTGGTTTGTGGCCCTAGGTATGACTTGAATGTGGAAAGATAATAACTTCTCAATGATTTCCTTAACCCTTCGATAGTATTGTTTTAGGTGTGGGTTATGAACTTCATATTTATCTCTGATTTGATTCACAATCAATTCGGTATCCCCACTCACCAACAAATGGAGAATTCCTAAGTCTAAGGCCTTTTGGAGGCCTTGAATTAACGATTCATATTCAAGCATATTATTAGTGTTAGGGAATTCTAATAGAAATGAGAAAGTTATTGTATTTCCCTTGGGATCAAACAAACGGACCCCAGCCCCAGATCTGTGCTTCGATTTAGTACCGTCAAAATCCATGCTCCACACCATCTCTTCCAACTCAGAAGGAGGGGCATGTGCATATTCCTCAGATAACACAATATACGTACCCATACTCGTGTCCTGAAAATACACATGTTTTGTGTTTTAGGAAGCAGGTACAACCTTCTCTTGGTATTTTGGTTCCCTCCTAATGACAACTTCAACACCTTTATGAGGAAATGTGAAGTGGGTTCCTTCCATGAAGTAACAACCCTTTTTGACTTTGGTGGACCACTCCCTCCCTAAGAGAATGCCATATGCTTTAGGTATGTCTGATATGATCATGTTTATGAGCACTCTCACATCCAGAGCTTGGTTGAAAGTAATGGATAAATCCTTGATGTAACCAATGGTTTCGATAGTCATTGAATCCAAATCTAATAGATATTTACATGGGCCCATGCATTCAATACCCAATCTCATCATGGATGGAAGGGGCATGACAATGTGCCTCACTCTTGTGTCAGTGACACAATTATGGAGAACAAAATCAAAAATCATAACTGAGACATAGAAAGGAGGAACCCCAAGGTCTATATCAATAACATCATATGCCTCCTTAGGTTGAGAAGAGGACTCGTTGGAAAGAGGAACTCTCTATACTATTCATGGACTAGGAGGTGCTTGTAGAACATGTGAAAGGTTTTCGACCTGAGTAGGTGTTCTAAGAACATCTAATAATGTCATGTGGGCGGGGACCTTCGCTAGATATTCAACGACATTGTAAGGCACCAGTGTTGGGAAGCAGGGTGGTTGATTATTAGGAAAATTTACCTTGTTTGGAGTCCACATAAACATGTTCCTTGGAGGGGAAGGTAATCTACCATTCACGAGAACTTTGGTCCCTTTTGGTCCCTTCCACCCCTTGTGGAGTGGTTTTATAGGCCTGAATCCTAGTTTCTACAAAAAAGATTCTAAAGGTAAGAGGATCATCATCATAGGGTACATAATCTTCCATGTTAACTTTGTCATTTTGGGAAGTGGAGGAAATCTTGTTTTTAATTAGAGGTAAAGGGGATTTGTTGGTTTTAGACAATTCCAGGTGATGTGTATGCGAGTAACAATAATCAGGATCATGGAATTATTGGAAAAAGTGGCACCAATCCACTTCAGTAGCATATTTCCTAGGAGGAGGAGGAGGAGGAAAAAGAGGCCTTGAGCTCGCAGGAGCAGTAAATTGCAAGTATTCACCTTTCAATTAATGGAAAGTATTTGGTTTTTTATGTTCATTCACAACTTGAGCATTTCAGAACTTTCCCTTTCTTCAATCCTCGAAGTTTGGCAAGGCATAGTTTCATACCGAGGACCTTCATTTCGAGGTACCTCATTCATAGGCCTCCCATTAAAATGGTGTTGCGCTAAAGGTGAGTGAATCATACCCGATTCCTCCATGTTTCTCTCAATTTCTAGGGCAGTAGCCTTGGCCACATCTAAATTTTTATTGATTTATCTTTCAATATATACTTTACATTTGGATTGATAGCGGTCATGTAGTAATGGAAAAAAATATTCCCATACGATTGGGAAACAGTTGGGATCTTATTCAAGGTTTAGGTAAAGCATTGAGTTGAGTTTAGAATTTTCTCCCCCTCATGGATGGAGATGGTTGTGAAATCCCTGAGTAGAGAAGCCACATCATCCACCGCTTGGAAATGCTTATTGAATTCTTGGAACATAGTGTCCCAATATGGGATACTTTCATTGGGAAGTAATAAATACCATCTTGTTGCTTCACCCTCAAAGGTTCTTACAAAAAGTATAATAATGACATCAAGAATTGTTATGTCCATAAGTGCTAATGCATCATAGAAGTTTTGTATATGTTCCTCGACATTCAATGTACCAGTGCCACTGAGATTAGGAAGCCTGTTTGGGGAATCTGCAGGAATTTCATGAAGAGGTCAGGGAAACCTCAAAGGAATCCTAGGTTGCCAGGGAATTTCCATCAGAGCAACTACGGTAGGAACAAAAATGTTTTTTGGAATGATGAGAGGAACAAATTGAGGGTTAGTAACTGTTTTTGGATTGACTAAATCTTTCTTTGCTAGGGGGATTTTAAAAGGAGAAGAGGAACAAGGTGACTTAGCTTACACAATAGGTGTAACGAGTTTCTCTGGTTTCCCATACATATGCGTCTTTCTACTTGTTTTCTTTCATGAAATTTGACTTCTTGTAACCCTAGGGGACACTATTTCCCTAGTCTTAGGATGTTCATGCCCTGCCATCTTGCAAGGGGATCAAGTAAGTAATTTAAGTACAAGAGATGTATCACACCAACAATCCTACTCTTTCTAACACGATGTTGATTAACCCAACTATAAACAAAGCTTGTTTACATTCTTGTTGAAGTGGAAGGTAAAGTATGATAGATTTATAACTTCTCACGTGAGTTTGAACAAGCGGGACTGAAAAATGACAAGGTAAGAGGAAAGGAAAAATCGATGGTATTTATGACTCCCAGATGTAATGGAATTGCATGGGAACTGTACTATAACCAGTACCAAAGAAAATACAAAGGATCACTGAAAGACCTTACCACAAAATTCTTTCAACAGGTGGGAAAAGGACCCCAAATAATTTGGGTCTGATGCTTAGTACAAGTTTGGGATACAAGAAAAACTAAAGAGGTTTGTAAGGTCCCCAATATGGTCGCTAGAAAAGGGATGTGTTATAAGAAAAATTTGTCCATCGAGACAGATCCAATCTATCTGGCTATGAAGCTGGTTACAACCTCTTTGATAGCTCGGCACGAGGCAGAGGCTACTCGCACCTTATATGGTCCTTTTCTTGAGGTGGTAAATAAGGGGAAGAAAGAGAGGTGAAATACTTATGATAAGTCATTTTTAGGACCACCCACCTTGGGGTTTTTCCTCCCTTCACTTCCTAGATGGCCGAAATGGACTGGGGGGTGAAAATTATGGAGAATGGGATGAAAATAAGCTCACTAATTTTTAGGACAAAAAACTAAACAAAGAGAACAATGAGATGATTGATCCCTTAAAGCCTTGGAAAATGGCCCAAAATGGGTTCCCAGGGTAAACCGAGGTCCTAGACAATAGACCAGTGGATGCCTCAAGTGAAAAAGTGAAAAATAAGGGTGAAATGTGAGTTTAAAAGATACAACCAAGTCTTTTTAGATGGATGTAAATTGTGAACAACAAGTTGTTCGAAGCTTTTAAGTCAGGGAAACAAGCCCAAAATGGCTTGGAACCCCCCGAGGTGACCGAGGAAGTGATCCCAGAAAAATGTCAAATCAAAAGGGGGGCTATAAATGACGATGGACAACCTTTCTACAAGTGGTTACAACTATGTTTGGGAGAGTATTTATAGATGCATTTTTTGTTCATGGATGAAGGGTGGACTGACAAAAGGTTTGACTTTAAATGTATTTTATTGGTGATTTTTTAGTTATTATCACATGGATTGGCCACCACACCATTTGAAAGCTTATCTCGATAAGGAAAATCCATCCCAAAATTGTGCCAACTAGTATAAGAAGAGTACTCTTAGCAAACCATGGTAGTTAGGTTGAAGAGTGCCAAATGTAGTTCAAAGAAGCAGGGATTAGTCGATTCTCGTCACTGACGCTTTCGGGATCTCAAAGCCTCTTGGATGGAAGAAGGATACTTGTGAAAATGAAGAGGCCCAAGACCCCCCTAAAGGGAGTTTCAGATGAGCTTACCGAAGCAGATTAGTATTCCAACCAAGCTGAGTTATTCAACTCCTTGATTGTGTGGTACTAAGGAAATACCACTCGATTTATACTAACTAGAAAATTTCTGAGGGGATCCTAATGAAGACTCCCTGGCTTTGACACTTAGTATTCTATAAAATTAAAATTTCTTGAAATAAAGGACTAGACCACCCACGTGGCGAGGTCATGTCTCGCTTTCACAAACGTGCCTCCTAGTCAATGAATTGAAATCTATCTAAAACTTTATAAAAAAACAAGTAAATAAGTATGTGACATATATGTCACAGCCAAATAATATGTGTACGCATATAGATAAATAATATAAGTTTTGTTTTGAGTGTGTGGATAGGGAGAACCCATGCTTTTTTTTCAAGTGTTTTGCGGTTTTCTAATTGTTTTTAGCTTGCTGATTTTTGCATGGCCCCTTTAGGGGAAGCCACTTGTAGATTAGTGTATGAGGAAATATATGATGAAAAGTGACAAAATAAACTAATTAGAAGTAAACAATTATACCATTGAACACAAAGGAATGGGTTGAGGCTCTTTGCGAGTAGCAAGGCTTCCATATGCATGAAAGCCCCAACCAATTCCTTGTACGGGGATTGGAAGTTTACTTATTGGAATTCAAAATAGTGATGATTATTTATGACGGTACATATCGGATTTTATAAACATAAATTTATAAACAAACTACTAAAACTATATACATAAGAAAATATATTGACATGGGTACATGTGCCAAATATTTTGGAATGAGTGAAAGTGAATTTAAGGTTAAAATGAGAGTAATTGGGTGGATTTACTAATCAAATTTGATGTTTTTCTTTGTTGTCCTGCTGAACCCCTTTTCCTCAAACAACTCTTTAGGTGGTCCCCAACCACTTAGGAGAAGTAGAATAGGTGACCGGATTATATCCTTGCAGGAAAACAACAAAATTTTAGTGTTTATATATGAAAAAACGGAAATAAATGAAACATAAATTTATACATAAAAGATAGATAACAACCAACTAAGATGGTTGTCTTGTGGGGAGAAATTGACAAAAATAGTCAGTTTTCCTGTTTGGGACAACAAGGTTAATAACAGGAAAAAATAACAGAAATGTACATGAACGAGATAAGGAAGAAAACAATTATAAACAACCAACTAAGAAGCTTATTTAAGGGCTGTCCTAAGGGGCCCTAGGACTCCCGACCATTAGCTAAGGCTAAAAACAACTGAATACTTTAGAAAACATTCACTAAAACACATCAAACAAATTAAACAAAGTTGTTAGAAAATTAAAGCAAGTAAGTTAAACCCAAGTAAACAAAAAAAAAACCTAGCTAACCAATCCCTCGTGGAGATAGCTAACATAACAAGTATTTACTTCTACCCCTCAACCCTTAACCAATAAGTGACATGTCCAACAACTAAAATTTAACAAGTATCACACACACAAAGATCTTTAGAAATTTCAGCAGAGCTTTGTTACTATATTCATCCTCTATTTTGTTTTAATATTCCTCAAAAAATGTTCCAAGTCAAAGTTTGACTTTGACTTTGACTTCAGACCATGACTCTGTTGACATAGCCCAAAAAAGTTGCCAAATGAGACAGAGTTGAAATTGGACACAAAGCCCATCATTGGAAAGGTCTCGATGAGCCCATAGAGAATATGTGGTCACCAATCTAAAATAATGCCACATCACCTATCAATTTTGGCTCAGAACAATTACCGCTTAAAGGCCTTGACTTGCTGGTGGGCCCACATGACACCCACTCTTGCGAGAGGCACCACATCGTCATAATATATCCAATCGAGAAAAATGAGGTACAGTCGGAAAGGTATCGACGTTTAATTTGACAAAGTGGATATATATTTGTGTGTTGGGTCCATTAATGGCTATTTTATCTATCATGAAATCCCGCTACGCAAGCTGGTTGCCCCCCTTTGCCCAAAATAATTGACAAACTTGTGACATCTCTAACCGGACCATCTGAGGTCAAAATGATGAAAATGAGGAGCCGTTGGAAAGGTATATGAGTCCATTACAATGAGGAATATCTGAATCTCTGATTTAAAACCCCTTAACAACTATTGTTTAACCCTAAACCACTACAACCAATCTGGTTTCCAAAAATGGTCATGAACTTGCGAAGGCTCGTTCTTACCAATCAGGGGTCAAAACCAAGCATGAGATATACCATTGGAAAGGTCTCGCACTTCTCTAAAAAATTAATAGGTTTTAATTTCCTTTTAAATTATAAATATGAACAGAATCACACTAGGAAGTTAGAAATATTGGTTTTGTCCATTCGGGTGACACTAACTTTACATCCTCCGTAGGGGCCAATGATAATGTTTTTTGTAAACTGCATGCTTAGCTCATCAAATATGAACTGAAAAATATTGAAATGGTGATTTATGTTGTGGGAGGGTTTCATAACTCAAAAATTACCCTGGGAAGGCCTCCCCTGGGGGGAAAAGAACATGGTTTGATCACAAGTCGAGCAAGGTGGGGATGAGCCCATTTGGGTATCGTTTAAGATGATGATGGAAATAGTGATGATCACAATTGTTATACTCCTTTCCATAAGGTGATAGTAGGGTAGGGAGAATCATGAATTTTATTTCCATTTGGCCTTACTATCTCTTAACTGATCCTGGAATCACTGACCCAACTAAATGCAACAACCTTGAAATGACATGGATTGTTGCCAACTGACTTGACCTTGTTACCTGATGCTCTCTAGTGCCTGACAAGTCTTTACATACTCTGATAAAAAACCTATGAAGGAATCCAACTAATACCCTTTCAAGGGAATATGCCATAGTAACTATGACCCCTGCCACTGTCTTTGACGGGAACCATAGCACAAAGGGTTGCTTGTGGAGGAATGAAGGTGTAAAACACTATGCTGAGCCCAAAGAAGATTTTTGGGTCAACACTAATGTGCAGGATATCTCTTCTGATAAGAAAAGAAAGGCAGTGATGAAAAGAACTGTTAAAAGTAGAAGGTTCACTTTAGATGGTACTATGTTTGTAACCACAAAATAAATTTTATTTGATACAGAGAATACCAAGGTGAGCGAGCTACTTGGATTTTGGATGGCTATAACTATTTCCACCCTATATAGAGAGAAAATGGATGAAGAAGAATCTATTTCCATGAGAAAGGAATTAGAGCATCTTTGACATCAAGCATAGTATTATTAGGACACCACACATCTTTTATTACTGAGAGGGGGGGTGAATCAATAATATATATTTTTAATCCTTTTTAGCCATAGTATATACCATTATGATAATTTACCATTATCATTCAACAAGTGCAAAATAAATAAACCATGAACAATGAGAAATCATACATATACACAGTACACCAATATTTTTAGGTGGAAACCAAATGCCAAAGAAAACCACATAACTATTTTTCTTATATGTCTTTAAGAATTACATTCATTAGAAGCACAAACTTCCTTTGTTCTCCAGCTGCAACTAGAAGGAGGATCCAACCCCCTATATTTTCAGACTACCTAAGGGAATCTCCAACTCCCAAATTATCTAGCTACAACTATAAGGAGGCTACAACCCCCTATGATCTCAGGATACATCTGGAAGGTGGCTACAACCACCTATCCTTTCCTCGTCCAACTGCCCTGAAATATAATTTTCAAATAAATGATGAAACCACTTCCACACTATCACTGTGAGATATACCACTATAAAACTGTACCAATCTGTGCCCACAACCTGTAACCAACCTATACCAATAACCTGTAATCAACTTGTACCAACAGATACATGACCTGTATATGTTGCAACATGTGTATGTATGCGACATGTATATACTGCATCCTGCGTATGTACGTGGCCTGTCTATATTGCAGGCTACATACACCTTCAAAAAGATAGGGTTTTCACCTTTATAAAACTTAGAAACTTCTATCCCTCTAGACTTTCACTACCTCTGTCGAAACCACCTACATCCTATCACTATATCCAATCTGTAACTGTGCATCTATGTCTCTCTAGTCATGTGCCATATATGTGAATATAATCATAATCATGTTTAATAAATTCTCACATATAATAGACATCAAACCCTCACTTATATGCATCCTTAGCTACACCAACAACTTCACCAACACATCACAACCAAAAACCCTCAACCATGTACCATGAAATACAAGATATGCCTCAACACTCAACCCAACAAGATGTAACTATAATGAATACTAAACATACCAATGTTGTACTTCTGTAGATCTAGATAATACGATAAGTGACATACAACCAAAAACCTATCTAGGGAAAGACCTGAAACTCCCATAACCATATCTCATATAGACAATAATATTCAACTCCACATACGAATATGACATACCTTTTGGACCTGTAGATATATCTGCTATACTGGATCACTGTAGACCTTCCTGGGAACTTTCTTTTAGACTCTGAGAACGTGGAACCCTCAACAACTCAATATTTCATGGATTTTCCCAACTATACGCAACCTCCTCTTCTTTATCTTGTGTATGTACCTACTCTCAACCACTGCAACCCGCGTATGTACGCGACTTCTTCCACTGCAACCCGCGTACACCTAAAAAACTAGGGTTTTTTCAAATTCTGCAACTCTGAAACTTTCACCACTAACCCTTATTTTCTACCTCAGAATTGCGTAACTTCATATGTATCAGTGAGTACCTGCAATAAACCTTTCACAAAATAAAAGATATCCAATGTGCTCAATAGGTGCTAATAGGAAACCCTTTTCTCTCGTATTTATACTCTCCATGTAGCTTCCTCAAGGGGTTACCTTCTAACTAACTTTACCTAACTTCCTTATTTTATGGATAACCCACTTCTAACGACTTTGTCCACTTACAACAACTTTATCCAGAAATAGTAAACTCACCACTTCTTGTTGCAACTAATTTATTTTTAATTATTTTCTTTTTGCAACAACTTAACTCATGATTAACTCCTAGTTACAACCACTTTGACTAGCAAACTTATTCTAGGAGATTCTAGAATAAATTGACTTATTTGACCTTCTAGGGGCTTCTAGATAAATCATGAGGGTTCTCCAACTTCACCTGGTCATAAATCTCTAACCGTGAGGAGTTATGTGACGTTCCACATATCACCAAAAATGACACGACCTATACTATCCATATAGAATAATTGTACTTGCAAATACATCGATGTTCATACATTTATAAATCAAACAAACTTAATTCCCTTAACCATATTGTTGGGGATACCAAAATTTTTTACTGGACGTGCTTCAAGGGTTGACATCAATGAAAAACAATCCAATTAATCAACAATATCATCATTTGGCATTGATGGAAAAAATTTGATGCAACACTGAAGACATATCACTCGTGCTCCCCCTGGGACCATCTCTCCCCTTAGAATCATGCCTCTGTGCTCTCTCTCTAAGAATATAACTCTCTCTCCATGCATATGATAAATGTCTCCCCCTTTAAAATCAATGGAAAAGGTAACTTCTTGTCGGACTGCTTCACCTAACTGAACTCTCCCCAAACTGAATTTTCCTCTTTATGGTGATTCCTCGTGTAAATATAAAACACATAAGAATAGCATTGAAAATTCATTATTGGGAAGAAAATATTCCAAGTTTCTGACGAAGATACTCAAAGGATTCCCTTGGAAGCGTTTTTGTAAAGATTTATGCAATCTATTCTTTGGTCCCAATATACTCAACACAAATGTTCTTCTTTGCATCTTGTTCCCGTAGAAAATGATACTTTATTGGAATGTGCTTCGTCTTGGAGTGCATCACTAGATTCTTTGAGATACTTATGGTGCTTGTATTATAACAATATATCGGAATGGGCTCATCATACTCAACCTGTATATCTATCAATGTTTGTTTCATACATCGAACTTGTGTACAACATGTTGTTGCTGCAATATACTCTGCTTCAACTGTAGAAAATGATATTGATGATTGTTTCTTGCTTAGCCAAGATACTAGACACTCACCCAAGTAGAACATTTCTCCACTTGTACTTCTTCGATCATCAATGCAACCTGCCCAATCTACATTTGTGTAGGAAATAAGTGATATATCCTTTCCTTTTCAATACCATAATCAAAATTATTTTGTACCCTTGAGATATATGAATATCCTCTTTACTTCTAGAACATGCGCTTCTTTTGGTCCTGCTTGAAATCGTGCCACCTGTCTAACTTCCTACATTACATATGGTCTGGATGTTGTTACATAAGTTTTCAATCATTGACCTGCACTAGCTTTGATATGTAGACCTTGAATCATCATATTTTCTTAACCTACAACTGGTCTGCATAGGAGTATTGACTAGTTTGCAATCTTCCATTTTGAACCTATTTAGCATTTCTATGATATACTTGGTTTGAGAAGTAAAAATTCATTGGTTTCTTTGACATATCTAAATGCCCAAAAAGAATGATAATTCTCCAAGCAATGACGTTTCGAATTCATTATGCATATCCTTTGCAAATTTATGGTTCATCTTGTCATCATCACCTCCAAAGATAATATCATCAACATAAACTTAAATTAACAAAACACTATCTTGATTTACCTTTATGTAGAGATTGTTGTCTGCATTTCCTTTCATGAACCCTTGCTGCTATAAATATCTTTCCAGTCTATAATGCCATGCTCTCGGGGCCTGTTTGAGACCAGACAAGGATTTCTTCATCTTGCAAACATAATTTTCATTCTCTGACAACTGAAATCCTTCGGTTTGCTCAATGTAGACTTATTCTTCTATATCCCCATTTAGGAAGGTTGATTTCACACCCATCTGATACACTTTAATATTCTTGGAGCATGCATAAGAGAGGATCCATATGATTTCTTCCATTCTGGGAACTAGGGAAAACGTCTCTTCAAAGTCTATAATTTTAACCTAAGTGTATCCTTTACATACAAATCTATCTTTCTTCCTGGTAACCTGTCCATCTTCATTCAATTTGTTTTTGAAGACCCACTTTGTGCCGATCACATTCTTGTACCTTGGACTTCGAACCAACTCCCCAGTGTCATTCTTCTCTATCTGATCCAACTCTTCATCCATGGCTTTTATGCAAAATTCATCCTTGTTGGATTCTTCAAATTTTCTTGGCTCAATCGAAGATAAGAGTTCTAGGTGCAGTTGTTTAGGTGAAAAAATTCTTCTTCTAGTCTCAACTTTTGCATCTTTGTTCCTGATAATCCGATTTGATGGATGATTCTTTTGTATTTGTTTGCTAGGTTTCTTTGGAGGTACTTGAAGATCTTGATTTTCTTTCTCTTCTGCTTCTAACTTCTCTTCTTCATCTTACCCTTATGCTTCTTCTTCTTCCTTTTCTTATTCTTCTTCCTTTGCTTCTTCTTTATGAACCTATTCCATTGAATCCTTTCCTTATTCCTTTGTTTTTCATCCACTTGTCTCATCAAACATCACATCGATGCTTTCTACAACTTTGTTGAGCCTTAGATTGAAATATTTGTATGTTTTCCTTATGATCGAGTACCTAACAAGTATGCCTTTGTCCACATGAGAATAGAACTTTACCATTCTTCCATATTCTCTTTTGATGTAGCATTTTCTTCCAAAAATTATAAAGTTATTCACATTCGGTAGTATTCCTTTCCATAGCTCATAGGGATTTCTATCACTGGTTTTCCTAAGCATGATTTTTTTTTAAATATGAAATGTTGTATGCACTACATGTTCCCAAACAATGTCTATCAACTTGGAATCCATTAACATAGTTGTTGTAGGCACTTGAAGATAATTGATCCTAGGATAGTTCCATAGGATAGTATTCAATCCAAACCATCCTCATCTCCAAGAGCTCGCCCTTAGAAAGATGCAGGATTCTCCAAACTTTCCTATAACTAAATTCAACGCACCCCTCTAGTTAGAGGCAGGGCATTGATCCTAGATCAAATATTCGTACATAAGGTAAGGGGGGAATTGTAGCACTCCCTCAGCATGGCTAGGGGGCCGCTACCCTTAAAAAATACCCCAAAAAAGGTCAATTTGTCAAGTAAAAAGCATGTTTTTGGCCTTGAAATGATGAGTTTCCTCCTCCAATATGACTTAGGGATTATGAAAAATGTTCTTTTATGGTTTTAAGGGGTTAAAAAACATATAAACACATAGAAAAGTGAATGAGACACTTAGTAAGGTGCATACGACACTTGACAACACTTGCAACACTTACCAAGGTGCATACGACACTTGCGAGGGTGAGATACTTAAGTGTGCAATTTTGATGTGTAACAGATTCCCTCTAAAGTGTGGGGTCAGAAGAGAAACGGGTGGACAAAACACTTTAATATTCTTCAATGCAAGGGCATGGATTTGGAGAACCTGGAAGAAGCTGTAAACAACCATCAAACAATATTAATATATGTTCCATTTCTGAGGCAGACATACCTATGCTCAGAATACGAGATGGCTCAAAGCATGGTCACCGACCAATACACTACGGATCCATGAAAAGTATTGAATAAGGATATGGCCACCAAAGATACAATGTGGATCCATACCTCTATGACATGAATTGATCGTAGCCAGTGGATCCACGAGATGATAAAACATAACCACATACCAATACAACATGGATCTATGTGACACTATATATATAAACATGCTCAAATGATCTCCTTCGCAGCCTGAGAAACATAGATAACATAGTGAATGCTCAACCTAGGGTCTTCGTCCCAATCTTGATTTGGTATGAATCTATCCATGTGAATAAATGAGTTGAAGTTGAACATTCTTGGAATCATCCGATCTGATGTCAATGATGTAAACCTACCATCAGAGGCAAGGAGGCTTTCCATTGAGGGATTCAAGTCCCAAGGTACTAATTAGTTTCTAGGTCTAATTCTCGGATGATGTTTTGAATTCGACAGGAAAAGACTCATCGAAGGAGGGAATTGATGTATCCCCCATAATCGACATGAAACTATCATAGATATGTAAGATGGTGAATCAAATGAGTATAGAATGACACAGGTATTGAAACTGGAAATTTGTGATGGCTTGAAGTGAAACTTCCCTTGAACACGATGAGGCACGATAACTGACTTGGCAACATTGACTTGACGAGTACCAATAATTTAATGTGACAGAAATAAGAGAACTCTTCGACTGGAAAAAAAAAGTATGGTGACACATGGAATTGGTATGACTCAGAGACAATAACATTACCCAACTGTAAGATGAGACGCAAACAAGTGCCATGTTCAAGGGTGACAATAGCTACCATAAAGGATTCTCAAAAACTTGACCCACTTCCTTCAATTCCCCTCCCACCCAGATAGATGAGTACCTCTTTTTAATTTAACGAGCTCAAGGAGGATAACACATGATCTATATAACTCACCTTCGGTGAGTTCCTCTTACTTTATTTAACAAACTAGAAGAAGTAAGGGTTTGTTCCCATATGGGTCCTTCATTTTGTAATTTAGCGAGTCAGAGAAGGAAAACTTGGTGGTTTTTCATGTTTAGAGAGTCTGAAAAGAACTTATATGAGACTCCAGGGTTGTCCTTTTTCATAAATTTAGTCTCACGAGGATGAAAAAGCGATAAAATATCACTAGAAAGACACCCTTTCAAACCTTGTAACGAGTGTTAAAGGAAGAAATATTACTCGACAATATTTTCATGTTTAGAGAGTCTGAAAAGAGCTTAAAGGAGACTCCAGGGGGTTCTTTTTTCATGTAACCTTTATGAGTCCAAAAAATTGATAAAAGTATACTCGGTTACAGCTCATGATTTTTTTAACGTGAGAAATAAAAAATACTAAGCTCGATAACCTATTCTCATGTATTTATGAGCACAAGAAATAAAAAAGACTAAGCTCGATATTGGTTTCATTTTTACACAAGCTTGAAACAAAATTAAAATTATTCTTGTAAATTCCCAACATAATTTCCAAATATAGGGATACCCATGGATGGTTGGTACTCTTCCCCCGGCTTGAAAATATAGCATCTTAACTCCAGAATGATAATCAAAGTTTGAAGACATGACCCCCCAAGATTCATTTCATTCACCGGCTTTGAGGTTGTCACCAGTTTGTGTACTAGATGGAGAAAAAGGATAAGGGAGGATGAAACAAAGGCTCAAATATGAGACATAATGAAATAATCGACTCGACATCTATGAGATCCATCTAAAGAATCAACTTGATATCTATGAGATCTAGCGAAAAAATCAACCTGTTAGGAGAGGTGATTGTTTCATTTTTGAACGAGCTTGACACAGGAAAAGAACTATGCTCATGGATCCAGGTTCAATCCCCAGATTTTTGTTTCATTTTTTAACGATCTTTCTATAGAGAGGAAAAATATGCTCATAGATTTTGTTTCATTTTTTAATGAGCTTTCCACGGAGAGTAAACACTATGCTCAAGACCTCTATTTCATTTCTAACAAGGTTTCTATAGAGACACAAAATTATCCTCAAAGTTGATTTCATTTTTTAACGAGATTGAAACAGAGAGGAAAAATATTCTCATAACCTATTCTTGATCATGGATTCCAATAGGACAATGCTCTTGAAGGAATACATGTCAAGGGATAAACGTCATCCATGGTTTCCAGGAGTTCTTCTCTAGATGGATGAAAAACACTCTGGAAGGAAAACATGCCGACGATCTTGATAAGGGTAGGGAGATCTAGATCTAATAGATGTATAGAAGAGATGACCATGTAAACTAATGGATATAAGTCAGAATAAGGGAGTGATTCCCTCTCATGTGGGGTTGAATGCATGGGGCAGGTTGTTACATAATTGACCTACGGTGGGGTGGACATCGCTGACATGTATTGGCCATTCAGGGAAGGTGGATGGTTGACCATCATATGAGGGTCAATGAATGAAATATGGTTGATGGTTACTATGTTTCCATTGTGCGGGAAACACATCACTCGAAAGAGAGTGGACACAAAATCTCTCATAATGTAGACATAGTTTCTCCCAAGGAGAAGGTTAAAGTCCAAGGGGTCGTGAACTACCATCACATCGACGTAGACTTTTTTCCTCCCAAAGTAACTAGACACCAAGGAAGGATCCCTAAAGGTTGACTAACTCTTCTGTCAAAGGTCAAAAAATTCTAAGTCATGGGCGCAAGTTGCGGGGAACCAAAATCTTGCCAAGCATTTGTGGATAAGATGCTAACATAAGAACCTTCATCTATTACAGTGTTAGGAATATTCATATCACAAATCTTCACAGTGATTTGGAAAGGCACGAAAGAAGGAAGATGGGGTTCTTTCAAATGATTCCAATTAATAGAATTCATCTAATTGCTTGAAAGGGGTGCCATCGGGACAGGCGGAGTGCCCCCTTGTTCAGGTAAATTAGTATTAATGAGGTAGAACTGAGCGACATCCTCACTCTTTGAATGAGGCATGGGATTGACCGATGATAGAACCGGATTGACCACCTTGGTTTCACTCTTCAAAGGAGGACTGGGATCGACTGACGACGGAACCAAATTGACCACTTTGGCACTCTTCAAGAGAGGAGTGGGATTGATCTATGATGGAACTGGATCGACCACTTTGGAACTCTTCAAGAGAGGAGTGTGATCGATCAATTATGGAATCAGATCGACCACTTTGGCACTCTTTAGATGAAGAGTGGGACTAAATGATGACGGAACTGGATCAACTACTTGGATTTTTGGTTCAACTAAGGATGAAATCAGATTGACTACCTGATCAATCAGAATGACCAGGGATGGAACTAGATTGACAAGTCCATCAACTAATTACAGTTTGCGATAAATATTATCATAACCAGTGGGAAGTTGAATCTTTTCCAAAAGATAAGAAGCCTCGTCCATACGAGTGAAAATGTGAGAGTAATTATCACCTTCACATAACAAGCAAGGAAATTTGATAGTTCTTTTCTTCTTACCAACAATAATGTCACTAGCTGATGGGGTGTCACCAACATGTCCCATAGGGGATGATGACATGGAATACCACATTTCGAAGACCTTGGGGAGACTAGGGAAATCCCTCAGAAAGTGGTTACCCTTACAAATCCTGCAAGGGAATTTGGGTTTAGGATTCTTCTTTTTATACTTTTTGAACTTATCAACACTCCTAGTATGATTAATAGTAGTTGGTTGCTTGGATCCAACATGATATGATGTGGTTGGAGGCTTGGTCCCTTTCTGGTTCTTCTTCTTCTTCTCTTTCGATTTATTCTTCTTCTTATCAACCTGGCTATTCACTTTAGAGATTTTACTAAGAGAAGAAGGAGAAAGGGAAGGATACCTGACGGGTGAAGAAGAAGAAAGGTCAACATGAGGTTGATGTGTGGCTGGTGTGTTTATATCTGAGGCACTAGGTGCATTCAAATCACAGGGAATATTTGAGATCACTGGAGTGGGGAATAACCAAACCGGTAATCCAATCATGAGTCTCGAAAAACTCAATGTGGCAATCCACAGAGGACCAACGTTTCTAAAAAAAGGAAAGGTGAAGGGTTCCCCAGGAAAATGGGTTCCTCCATTGGTACTCCCAGAAGTTGACACCATTGACATTGACTAGACCTAAGGTCCAATAAGGAAAAAAAATAGCACATGCTACAAATCTAAGAAGAAAACAATCAAACAAACCTTCCCACAATGAAACCACTAGTTGGTTATGAAATCCAACATCACGAGAGCAATATAGGAAGGGGGGATAGAGCTGGTGGATCAGTTACTTTGGTGACCTTCTTAATCGACTTACGCCTTGGTGCAAACTTACACAAAATAATCATGGATTTACCCTCCAAGGAGCCCGAGTGAGTTTGACCAACGTCTATTCAAGGTACAACGAAGACCTCCCTTCACTTTCACCTCATGTAAGGACCCTAAATATTATGGCTACTAAGGACACCAACTCTCATTCAGCCTCTAGGAGGGTACAATTGACAGTCGAGTATGAACGTATGGGCAGGATAACAAGTCCAAAATCCTTCAAGATAACCAAGGACAAGTGGACCAGTAGAAATCCATAGGACCCCGAATGGATTCAGAATTCACAAAGCACTGAGACCAAATGAAGATAGTTGGGCCTCAAGAAGAACCCCCAATATATAATCTGACTACTACAAACGGTTAAGGCTTCGAGGGATAATATTCATTTCTCTCTCGAATGTGACCTCATGCATAGCCCTTGTGTGAGAGGGGGATCCCAACTATGCTTATACGAACAATTGGATTTACGCTCCCTGGCACAATATTATATGTTTTTCTAATGGATTTGGAAAGTTATCCTCACAACCTATTCCAAATCCCTACACTTGTTAATGTAGGTTCACTACCCAAAAATATAAAAGTGTCTAATAAATTTTATAAGCACTTCATTTTAGGGTTGTTGTTTACTCAAGGGTGCGAAATTGAAACTGATGATGTTGTAGACTTGACTCCAAAAGAATGCAGAAAAATGAGATGCAAATAAAATTCTTCAGTGAATCCTACATATGGGATGGAGAAAAGGTTCAACTTTCTTCAACAAAAGCACCCAATTCCCAAATGAAATCTTCTAAATTCAACCTAGTTATCTACACTACCCAAAAGAAACAATGAAACTATATTTATTTGTTTGATTCTAATACACAAAGACAACAAATTCACATATTTTAACACTCCTTTACTTTCAATCAAAATGAAAGGGTCGAATGCAGAAACAAAAGACACGAAGCAAAAAGGATTTCAAACAAAGCATGTACTCATGGGATAATGAGAACTGAATGAAACAAGTGTGATAACTTACTCGATCAAGCACTCAAAAGTTGACAATAATTCAAGGAGTACAAGAAAGTTCAGAGAAGAATCCAAAAACTGATAGGGAGAAAGAGAAATCACTCAAATGTCTTGATAAAACAAACAACAAGAAAGAGAAATACAAGCTAATTTGTGGTAATCATAAAGTATCAAATCATTCAAAAAGGAAAGATTTGAAAAGCAGCTTAAGACCAACAATCCTTTTGCAGACCTTTTCAATCAGTCAAATAACCAAAAACTTCACAAGATTCAAACCAAACCAAGAAAAATAAGGCGAATCAATATCGCAATTTGGAAAAGGTTGCAAGCTCAAACAAGACAACAAAATTAGTGATAAGTACCAAATATTCCACTCAAACAAAGCCACAATCCAAGGTATAGACTCCAGGCAAGAATCTCTGCAAGATAGACTAGGAAAAACTAAGTAGAATAGGGAAGAAGTCACCAAAGAAGGAGATCAACGCTCATCGTTTCAAGGTCACAGACCATTGTATCACTATGATAAAAACTGCAGGGGAGCATTCATTACAGATCAATTCTCTTATATGCACTCTAGGGGAGCACTACTCTTCCTAGAAACTCATAACATAGGCTTGAAACTCAAAAAACATCACCTAGAATTGCCAGAATTTTGTGAAATCGTCAATGAAGAGGGGAGAAAGGAAATAGATCAATAAAAAAAAAGAAAAAATATCTAAAAGTGGGAAAAAGGAAGAGACAATCCAAGGAAATACAAGTCAATGTCGATCCCTAGTGAAATTCTAAATTTGAGATTTTCGGTTCGATCCCCAGTGAAATTTGAAACCGGAAATCATGGGTTCAATCCCCAGTGGAGTCGCCAATTTTTATTGTAGGAAAATTCCCCCATAGACAGGTGAATATTCTCTTGGATCCTATACCCCTATTACCAAGAAAAAAATATGCTAACATTGGAAGAAAGTATGATGTACCTTTTTCTGAAGCTTGTCCTCGCTTAGTCCAGGATGAACTTGATCTTCAAGATCCTTAATGAGATATGAAATTCAATAGTCAACAAATAAAATGTATACTTACTATTCTACCGAGATTAGTTTAAACTATATCTATCAACAAAAGACAAGTATATGCAACCATACACAAACTTGAAGGAAATAGGCCAAGCATATATTAATGAGAACATTACAAGGTACTTACAATCTGTATATGCAGTTGCAACAACCTCTCCAAGTCCTCCTCATCTATCCTTTGCACTATCCTCCAAAAATCATAGTTTTTATATCCAAAATATTTCTCCCAATACCATAAGTTTGATACCTCTAATTTGCCTCTTATAATCAAAGGTTTGATACCTTCCAAATTCTCCCTTTTTTCCTTGAAAAGGCCTCCTTTTATAAGCTTGGGAGGCTCAAACACCATGAGTAGATTTTTGGATTGGTTGAGAATATGACTCCTTTAGGTTAGGATATGATCCTAGGATATTTCCATAGGATAGTATTCGATCCAAACCAATCTCATCTCCAAGAGTTGACCCTCAGAAAGAGACAGGATTCTCCAAACTTTCCTCTAACCAAAGTCAATGCTCCCCTCTAGTTAGAGACAGGGAATTGATATTAGATCAAATCTCCCTACATAAGGTAAGGGGTGAATTTTAGCACTCCCTCAGCATGGCCAGGGGAGCATTACCCTTCAAAAATGCCCAATAAAAGGTCAATTTTTCAAGTAAAAAATGTGTTTTGGGCCTGAAATGATGGGTTTCTTCCTCCAATATGACTTAGGTATTATGGAAAATGTTATTTGATTTTTTTAAGGGTTAAAACACATATAAAATTGCATGCAACATTTATTAAGGTGCATACAACACTTGACGACACTTGCAACACTTACCAAGGTTCATTTGACACTTTTACGACACTTGCAACACTTAGGGTGAGATACTTGAGTGTGAAATTTTGATGTGTAACAATAGTTCGAGCCATTTCCTATATTGTTATGTTCTTCATTTCGATGACTCCATTCTATTGTGGTTTACTAGTAATGGATAATTTACTTTTTATTCTATGCTTGCTACAGAAATCCATAAATTCCTTTGAAGTGAAATCTCCTCCATTATCCGATCTCAAACATTTGATTTTTGAATCTATTTCATTTTCAACCATTTCCTTGTATATATTGAATTTCTCAAATGTTTTTAACTTCTTCCCGAGAAAAACAATTGTAGTCATCCTTGTATAATAATCAACCAATAACATTAAATACTTCTCACCTTTCAACCCTTTTGTTCTAGTTGGTCCAGCTAGATCAATATGCACAATTTCCAGTGACTTTTTTGTGGAGTATCCCTTTGACTTGAAGCTAGTATTGGTTTTCTTTCCTTGTTGACAATTCTTGCATAAAGTGTTGGTTGGCTTCGTGATCTAGGGAATTTCTTTGACTGCTTCCCTTTTTCTGAATTTGACAAGGTTATCAAAGTTTATGTGACCCATTATTTTATGCCATAGCCAAACTTCATCTTCCTTTCCTAGACAACACTTTTCATTTCCAATTTAAATTAATATATATATGTTGCTTTATGTTCTTACAACTATTGCAACCACTCTTCCTTGACTTGATTTTCTTATTTCGCAATTCTTTGAATCAAAAATAAGTTTGTGACCTTGGTCACACATTTGAATTACAATCAGAAGATCATGTTTCATATATTCCACCAGTAGAACATTCTCTCCTTGGTATCCTTATTTCCAATTATGATTGTTCTTGATTCTAGCTAAATCGCCATTTCCAAAGGAGACTGATCCATCTCTTTCCTTTCTCAAGGTTAGAAACCTGTCCTTATCACCTGTCATGTGCTTTGAGCAACCACTATCAACATACCAACCATGTTTCTTGTGTTTAGCTTTTAAATAAAGTGTGAATTCTTAATTGTTGAAATGATTATTCTTTATTATCCATATTATTTGAGATTCCTATCTGTGACCGTTGTTATTTTGTTGTGATTCTATTAGAGGAACTGTCATTCTACAATATTTGTCCATGTGTCCAAAGTTGTTTCACTTGTAGCATTCCATATCAATACTCAAGAATTCAAAATTGTTGAAGCTTATATTCTATGTTTCATTGGGCCTTCTTGAATAATCATTTCATGCATAACTTTCACAGTTTTCTCTATTCGTGTTATTTTCTCTGCAATTCATAGCCTTATGTCCAAAATTGTTACATGAATAACATAAACCAAGAAATATGGTTTGACACCTGGGAGATGTAGATATTCTAAAATGAGTTACTCTTCTGAAATCTTCTTCTTCTTGAGGCCTTCTTGTTACTGACTGTCATTGATTATGAAATCTGAATCCTCTAGGTGGAGGAGTGTCTCTATGATCTTCCTTGTAAAACTTTTTGTCTCCTCTGACTGTCTCTGCATATATTCTTGGTTTTGTTTCTTTCCATGTCTAGAATTGTCATGATTTGTCCTTTGTCTCCTAATAATCTCGTCCAAAAATTTGGAGTGGTTTTGCATGTTTTTCTTTTGAAGGTCTATTCTCAATGTGACAATATTTTCTTCCAAACCTCCAATGATTCTGTCTTTTTCTTCCAACTATTCTCTGAGTGATTATTCAATTCTTTTGTCTTATTCAACTTGAATTTTTAATTTAGTGATCATTTTCTCTAGTTCTTCGAAGTTTTAATTTTGAGTTTCCTCTTTTCTTTTTAGTTATGCATGTAGTGATTTGTTTTTCTTCTTTTCCATTTTTATAACTTCTATGGCACTCAACAGTTCTTCTTTGTAGTCAAATTTTGCCTCTTAATATTTTTCTTTGATGCCTTCTTCATTGGAATCTTCTACTTACATGAATATAACCCATTCTGTATCAATTTCACTGACTTCATCTTCGTCTAATGAGGTATTGTCTTATTTGTTACAAAAGCTTTTCTTGAAATATTTTTTTTGGTTCTTTTTCCTTTGTATATTTGTTTTCTATTTGAATCATCTTCTTCATTCCTTTTCTTTTTCTTATGGGGATATTTTTTAGTGAAATGACCAATACCATCAACATTAAAATAAATCAATGGAATCTTACCTCCATATTTTATGGTTCCCTTTTTTAGTCTTATGACGAAGTTGGATACTTCTTCATCGTCTTCTGAGATATCACTATTGTTTCTATCTGACTTTTCCTTTTGATTTCCCTTTTTCTTTGACTTATTGAATTCTTTGAATGCTTCTTCTTTTGTAATTTGATGCTCTTGTTCTATTCTCATTTCAAAGGCTATGAATATTTCATGTATCTCATACATTCTTATCGAATCCAAATCTGTTCTTTCTTCTAGTGTTGAGATCTTAGGATCAAATCTCATTGGAAGAGATCTTAGTAATTTTTGAAAAATTATAGATTCATCAACTTCTTCTCCCAATCCTCTAATTTCATTCATTGTTTCATCAACTCCTAAAAAATAATCTGCAATATTTTCATCTTCCTTCATGTTAAGTTGTTCAAATTGACCTCTGTAAGTTTGAAGCTCTGTTTCCTTGAATTTTGTGTCTCCTTCATAAAAATTTTGAAGTTTGTCCCAAATTACATTTGGGGAGATGAAATGCATAAATTTGACATATATTGAATTAACTAGACCATTCAAGATAGAATTTTTGGCTTTCAAATTATTTAGATTGATTTTCCTTCCATTTTCATTTGTTGGAGGAATGACAGGTTCTTTATATCCATCTACTATTGATTTCCAAACCTCAAATCCTTGTGATTGTACATAGGTTTTCATCCTTCTACTCCAAAATGCATAGTTTTGTCCATCAAACTGTGGTATTCCATTTTTATACATATTGTTGATCTCCATGATATACCTTATAGTGGTTAAACGGATTCCTGAAGGAACTTTCTCAGATGCCAATTGTTGGATTACTGAGAGGGGGGGTGAATCAATAATAGAGTTTTTTAATCCTTTTTAACCATAATATATAAGTGTTTTTAATCCTTATGATCAATTTACGATTATCATTCAACAAATGAAAAATAAATAAACCATGAATGATGAGAAATCATACATATACACAATGCACCAATATTTTTACACGGAAACCCAATGCGGGAGAAAACCACATAATAATTTGTATTATATGTCTTTAAAAATTACATTCATTGGAAGCACCAACTTCCTTTGTTCTCTAGCTGCAACTGGAAGGATACTCCAACCCCCTATATTTTCAAGCTACAACTTGAGGGAAGCTCCAACTCCCCAATTCTCTGGCTACAACCACAAAGAGGCTACAATACCCTATGTTCTTTGGCTACAACCAGAAGGTGGATACAAACACCTTGTTGTCCCTTGACCAATTTTTGAGGAAACATTGGTCGTGTTTAACCACTTTTGGGACTTCGACAAGATGGTCGAATAAGGAGTGCCCAAGCGGAGCTCAGATCGTGGGATATCATTTGTTTTGCGGGCTTGTGGACCCGACAAAGGGTTTAATAGGGTTTATGTAATGGGTTATAGAATGTCGGCCTGTGGGTTTACCCATGATTAGGCCTATTTGTGAATGTATAAATAAGTATCTAAGCGATGTAAGAAGCCTGGATGGTTGGCTATGTGCACAACATGTTGTAAGTGTTAATGTTGTCTTAGTGCAAGAATACGTTAAGGTTCACAGTGTTGAGTGCAACATGTTGTAAGTTGCTTTGTGCAACAGACTGTGTAGAGGGAGTCTCTGTGCTAATAAGGAGTTGGCTCTATGCCTTGACCTAATTTGGGGAAGGAGGATTTGGTGTGCAACACACATATTTCCTATCCTGTGTAGAGTTTGGATCTATGGATTTGTGCATAGGAGTGACTAAATGTAAGAAGATTGAAGACTAATGAAGAAGAAGAAGAAGAAGTTTTTGGATGTATCCCTAGACTAGGGTGAACCACATATATCTTGTTCCTTGATGTTCTTTGTGCGATGTGAATTATGTTGTTTATTTGCTTAGTGTTGTTTTTATAATGTATGATGAATGCATATGATGTTGTTTCTTAGTGCTTAATGGTATTAAAGATAATTGAATGCTATATATGAGCTAATGTTATGTGCTATGTGGTTGAAAGTGCTTGATCTTTGTTGTTACCGTGTTGTTATGTAATAAGGGTTTAGTCTACGATGTGAATGAGACTCATGAACTAATGCATATTGTTGTCTAAGTGCTCTGCTAAGTGTTATAATCACAGATCTGTGTCCCAACTTAGTTACATACACTTGATTCCTATAACCCCCCTACCTCTACCTCGGGTGAGACTACATCTACTTCGTAGGTGTTGTCTAAAGGGCCGGTAGTTAGGGTTTTTTTGGTAAGATTTTGAAGCATTGAACCCTGGGTATGCACGAGTGCCAACAAATGGTTCTGTTGCTGGGACTTGAAACTGTGATTGCTGGGAACTAAAGAAAAGAGAAAGCTCTGTGCGTAGATCTGTTGGTGTAGTGCGCAGTATTCTACTTGACTTGCGAAGCTCTTTGATAAGAAAGAAACCTAACTTGAAGAAAAGAGGTAATATCTTAAAGCTTTGTGCTTTGTTAAGGGTAAGATAAGTAGAATTGTTTTGCTTCGAAAGCATGAATCTAGGTATATTTGATAGATTATATCCTAGTCTGAATGGTAGGGCACAATTAGAAGAAAGAATTGATTTGAATTGAGAAATATATGTTATTCCTATGCATAGAAAGATTTTTTGGACTAATATGTGGATGCAAGAACCTAGAAATATTTTTTGCAGATTGCAGGTCCAACATTGTGATCTTAGTGTGTAGTACAAGAAAGGCTAGGGATCATTTAAAACAAAGAGAGGATTGACATTGTGTTATAATTACAAAAGAACGAGACATATTTCTAAGGAATTCTATGGTACAGGTCCTACTTGTCTTTATTGTAAAGTTATTGGTCATGAGGTTGAGGATTGTCTAAGAATGATCGTTAAAGTTGAAAACATGAACATGGGACAAGAAAAATTTGAAGAAAGTCAAGAAGCTAAGAGCATGTTGGAGAATCATAAAGAGAAAGAGTCATAGACTATGTTAGTACGGTTAAAAGAAGTAATGGATGATCACAAAGACATCATTTTACCAGAGATCCTGAAAGAAAAACAACACATGGTTACAAGAATAGAAGACTTCAACATAAATTATGTATTGGATGAAGAAACACACGTAAATATTATGCCAGAAAGCACTTGGGAAATTTTGGGAAAGCCTGCTATGGTACCTTCATTGGGAAGGATAGGCTTTAATAAAGGAAATATGATAACCCTATGTGGAAGAGTTACTAATATACCTATGATTTCTCATGAAGCATCGACTGAAAAAGAATTTGAAGTCATTAAATTTGTTGAGAACAACACCCCTTTTCCACTTTTATTAGGAAATACTTGAATTGATAAGGATCAGATAACAAGGAAAGTAGAGGAGGAAGCTACATAATAGAAAAATAAAGAACTAAGGGACTTCATAATCCAAAAAATAGAGTGACTAATAGAATAACAATAGGATAAGTCGAAGCAACAGAGGGCAAGAGAATTAGTTGTCGAAGTTGAAAGAACACAGGAAGGCTTGAAGAACCTATCCGTGCAGGAAATAAGTATAGCCACTCTGGGAATAGTAAGAGAAGGAAAATTAACCTCAGAATATGTAAGAGTACATTAGCAGTGCGAAGTCCTTTCACCAAGAGAGAATATGAATACAAAAGGAAAGAGGATTCCAAAAATTGTTAGAGAATCTCAAATCACAGGAAAGAAGGCCAGGAAGATCAATAAGAAGAAAGATAAGATGGAAAAACTACAAGAAGCTAAAGAAAATAGAAGGAAGACTTCACAGGAGGAAGATCTGTAGAAATTGAACCTCACCGGAATAGCAGAACCACGTAGAATAGGACTTCACCACGACGAAGATATATGATTGTTGGAGGCGCCCCGACCATTAGAATGATGACCCAAAACAGATATAAAATGTAGTTATGAGAAAATGGAGCGTTGAGACCATGCCATAAAGGATGGATTCGTATTGATTGAGGCATTCCTTTCTGTTGGGAGAATCTGTTACAACGCTTGATTATTTAACCCGTCGGACGCTACATTGGGACCACCTTTTGCCACCCGTGATTGTCCAAGCTACTAGAGAGTTAATCTCATATCGCACTGTGATTTCTAGACCTCGCCATCCATTGGATTACCTTTCTTATCCATTCTCCTACCCGATATAATTATTTACAAGTGTCAATGTTGGGTGAACCTAGCGCGTCAAAGATATTTGTTGGGGAGATCCTTACGAAGATAATGGTTGATAAACAATTTTCTGTAGGAATATAGGTGTTCTCAACTGGGGGAATGAAATCATCCCCTTCAACCAAACGTCTTTCTAATCGTGATAACCCTGCAACTCAGAAGTGAATAAAGAATCGCGACGATCTAGCTAACGTGAAGCATATCCTGTCGATCTTACCAGATTATATAGTGTCTTTGGCTGGCACGGTTAACTGTGACAACATCCCACATGATTTTGACTACACGTTGATGACTATGTACATCCTGAAGGGGATACACGTAGTTGGAACCCAGTTGGGACATATCCCAGCTCTGAAGAACAATGACTTTAATATCGAAGACTGAAATAACTATGCCATGCTCGCACCCCATAGGTATTTGATGAAGACGAATGGGAAGAAGCCACGCATAGTCTCCCAACCATGGATTAAGGAGATGGCGCAGTGTACGATACTGAATATAATGAAGATCCCTCACTTTGGCCGGCATCAGGAGGTTAACGCTTGCATTAAAATCCTTTTGTCGTGCTACCATGGAGGATATTTGTGGCTCAATAGGCACATTACTATGGATCCGGCGCTGAACCACTTAATTACAGGATTGAGCATGCAGGGAATAGACCCTCTGTAGTTCTAACCAGGGAAGACTTCAGATCGCTCCCTCACACAATGCATAAGAGAGGACTATGGATATGTAGAAAAGGAAAAGCAAGGCTATAAGGTAACCTTTATCCATGATGGCGTAGTTCACCTCGCTTGGAAACTTATAGCTGGCAAGCTCATCAGAAAGAACCGTCCAACACAAGTCACTGGGTTCATAGTGGACCTTAGTGGGAAGTGCATGGAGGGGATGAAAATGAACTCAAGAAAGACTTTCCTCAAGTGCAGGATCAAGGGTATGAATTCTGTTTCAGTTGGTTACTTTTATTGATTGCATTTGTCACTTGGCAGATGACGGAAGGAGTGACATTTCCAAAATTTGAGCCATCAGAGTCGTTGGCCGCAAGGTTCTCCACCTTGTGGTATATGAATGACATGTCGAAGAAGTGGCATTCGAACGTTGTGTTCCATTCCTACTACCAGCAACTAAAGCATTCTATTGAGGAATTTCCACACATGACACCAAACACACTACACTAGTACAAACCGCTAGCGAAGTTCCGCGTAGATCGACACTTTATCTATATCACTGCACATAGGATGAGAGCAAGGAGGAGCTACAATCCTATTATAATCTGAGTGACGAAGACATGGAGGAGATCACGAAATAATGGCGAATGAACTTCCATGTACCGGTTGAAGATGGAGATCTCTCCGACACAGACATCATAGGAAGCCCCTTGGTCACCCGGGTTGAGCATGTCAGACAAAGTAGTGTGAAGAAAAAGAAGAAAAAGGTAGAATTCCATCATATAGAATTTGACGAGGAGGACAATGCCTCTGTAGAATATGGATCTGGCTCACCAGAAGGAGGAGGAGGAGACTAAGGAAATGGACAAGGAGGAGGGGATGACGGAGACATGCAAGAAGAAGGTGAAGCTACACTGCCTCATGATCCCCCTATTGGAACAAAGACTTCGTAGAAAAGGAAGGCTTCTCCAGAGAAACCTTTAACAAGAAAGAAGACGTGCACTAGTAGGCCCAAGATGAAGGCCATTCTCATAGAGGATGACATCAATCTAATCATCGCAGTCGTGGAGGATGCTCCAGAGGATATCTTGTAGCGATACAGAGCAAAGCAAGAAAAAATGTACGAAAGAATCGAGAAGGAGCTGAGGGAGATACAACAAGTCATCCATTCAATCCGTGCAATACCTAATGAGCCCGCCCAATTATGAAGAATAGCATATGCAACATAGTCTCGGCTTTAGTGAGTCCATGAAGAAAAAGAACAAGCTACATAAGTCTTGAAACAAGAAAAGGAGGAGGTATTAGAGAAAATACGAGTTGTGTAGTCTTGTGTAACCGCCTACGAGAAGGAGAAAGATGAAATTCGGGCAATGTTCGAGGAGGACAAAGCAAAGATACAGAAAGAAAAAGACCAGTTTCTTGAAAATAAGATTGCAGTCAAAGAAGCGATGACTAAAGAACTTCACTCTATGCTAGGATTGGTACAGGAGGAAGAAGAGTCAGTCGAGATTCAAGTGGGGAAGCTCATTGAGGCCATTCACCAGCTTCAAGAAAGGATAATAGAGTTAGATATCCAAGAAGTGTCGATCACTCCGTAAGAAGTGCACGTTCAGAGGGAGGAAGCCACCAAAAGCGTAGTTGGAAGGATTAGGGCCCTCACCTCAGAATTTAAGCAGTTGAGTGATTGAAGTGCGCAAAACTATGAACCCCTCACAGAAGATATGAAGTTGAGGAAACTGGAAGCACAGCTACAGGAATCCAAAGTGTAGGCACATATGAAGCTACTCATTGTGGTCAATTGAATGAATAGATCAGAGGACATTTCCTAGTCCAACAACAGATTAATTCCATCCAGGGAAAAGTAATGGAAGTTACACAGAGACTACATCCGGTGCAGGAAAAATCCTGCAATGATTTTTTAAGATATTAAAGAACAAGGCCCGCATCTAGACCAAGTGGTTACGGCAGTGGAACAATGCTTGGAAGGGACTGTTACAGAGAAAATGATTCATGAGTTCACCGAGAAGGAAGCTCTGGCGAAGAAACAATTCGAGACAGCTTGAACTAAGATCGAGGCCTTTGAAGGAGAGTTGACCAGATCTGAGTGACTCGGGATGAGTCACAGGTGAGTGTTGGGGGATTGTTGTCCCTTGGCCAAGTTTTGAGGAAACATTGGTCGTGTTTGATCACTTTTGGGACTTCGACAGGCTGGTCGAAGATGGAGTGCCTAGGCGGAGCTGAGATCGCGGGATCTCACTTATTTTGTGGGCTTCTGGACCCAACAAAGGGTTTACTAGGGTTTATGTAATTGGTTATGGGATGTCGGACCATGGGTTTACCCATGATTAGGCCTATTTGTAAATGTATAAATAAGTATCTAAGCGATGTAAGAATCCTAGATGGTTGGCTATGTGCACAATATGTTGTAAGTGTTAATGTTGTCTTAGTGCAAGAATACGTTAAAGTTCACAGATATGAGTGCAAGAGGTTGTAAGTTTATTTTTGCAATAGACTATGTAGAGGGAGGCTTTGTGCTAATAAGGAGTTGGCTTTGTGCCTTGACCTGATTTTGGGAAGGAGGATCTGGTGCACAGCGCACAGATCTCCTATCCTCTACGAAGTTTAGCTCTATGGATTTGTGAATAGGAGCGATTGAATGTAAGAAGATTGAATACTAATAAAGAATAAGAAGATGAATTTGGTGGATGTAGCCCCGGATTGGGGTGAACCATGTATATCTTGTTCGTTGATGTGCTTTGTGCGATGTGAATTATGTTGTTTATCTGCTTAGTGTTGTTGTTATAATGTATGATGAATGCATCTGATGTTCTTGCTTAGTGATTAATGGTATTAAATATAATTGAATGCTATATCTTAGCTAATGCTATGTGCTAAGTGGTTGAAAGTGTCTGATCTTTGTTGTTACTGCATTGTTCTATAATAAGGGTTTAGTCTACGATGTGAATGAGACTCATGAACTAATGCATATTGTTGTCTAAGTGCTCTACTAAGTGTTATAATAAAAGATATGTGTCCCAGCTTGGTTACAAACACTTGAGTCCTGTAACCCCACCTACCTCTACCTTGGGTGAGACTTCATCTGCTTCGCAGGTGTTTCTGAAAGGGTGGGTAGTTAGGGTTTTGTGGGTGTTACACATTATTTTAGTAATCCTAGTGGTGTTTCTACAACATGTGTTGAGGTTCCCAAAAGAACCTTTCTTCATGAGAAAAGTGACTAGCTTCCTCTTCTACAAAACCTTGTTTAGGAAGGTCATTGTAGGTCAAGCATAAGATACAGTGCGGCGATGCATGATCGTCGCATTCTGTCCTAAAACTAATTTGCGACATTTCCGCAGGATGTGCTATAGCCATTGTGTGACGATGTTGAAAGACTAAGAAAAGGTCGAAGTTCACGAAGGTTCTAGAAAGGAATATTCTAGAATATGAGGTGGAATCCATATGGTTGGGATCCTACTCACTTATATGATTTGGTGGGATCATCCTAATCTCTTTAACCATCTCTCTTTCTCCTATATAACAATGGATTTCTCATGGAAAAGGTTAAGAAAACAAGTAAGAAAGGAATTAATGAAAGAATAGGCTGAGGATTGTGTGAGGGACTCTACTTCAATTAATGCTTGAGGTCTTCATTTGTCCATCAAATTATTGTGGATCCTCTTCATGCAAGTTTAGAGAAAGTGTGTGTGTTGGAGCAAAGGGCCACTAAAAGGGAACCTTGCAACATCGAGGTTGTTTGGTTGTATCTTCCACTTTTACTTAATATAATACAATGGCATGTTTCTTTCCCATAAAATAATTCTCATTTTATTACATGACTCCTTGATCACATGTGTAAGTTTTCATTGAATATATTATTGTTTCTTTCACTTTGGTTGGTTTGTGTTTCATTGGAAATCCAATATCACAAGATCACCAAAGTGGAGGAAGGACAACAAAGATACAAGGAAGAGATATTCAAAGGTATGCCAGTCACCTCTTGTTTGATAGTAAATTCAATGATTAAAGTTTAGGGAAAGTGTCATGTCCTGTCTTGTTTTGTTCTAGATCTAGGTGGATCTAGGGAGACCAGTTTATGTTTGCATTTACCGATTAATCCAATAACAAAATTGGCGACCATACTGGGGATAAGACTTGTTTTTTTTTTTTTTTTTTTTTTCCCATTTGCCTTTAGCCTCTCTGAGTCTATGGGTGATCCATCCAGACTCCTTGGATCTGAAAGTTCATTTAGACTCTTTGTCCTTTTTCCAATTTTTCTTTTATTACAGAAATAGTTGCACTGTATCCGATATGAAACCTGCAACGTCCCTGGATCACCGCACCCTACCTGTTTAGATCAGTGCGAAATCTCTTCATCCTACCCCATAGCTAGCCTGCAAAAACCTCAAATCGTCGCACTATACCTTAATACTTGCAACATTTCTTGTAGAATCTATTGGATTAGGTCTTTTTTTCGTCTAACACCCAATTTTTCTTTGATCACCTAGGAAGAACTTTTGGTGCCAGTATCTGACTGTTTTTTGAGCTTAAGACTTGTTGTTGATTGGTTTTCAAAGATTGAAGGCATTTCTTCATCATTGTGCAAGATTTTTCCTTCCTGATTTTTGTCAACAAGGATATAATCTTTGGATTTAAATATGAGTGCTTGATTGATTAAAAGTATTTGATTTGAGTAAAGTTTTGGATTATTTTATACTTTTTGGATTGCTTGTTGATTTGAAAGACAAATTCATTTTCATTTGGAAAAACACTTTCTTGTCATATTCGCTTTTATCTTCATTGAAAGTTTGATTTGGGTATTTTGTTGAGTGTATCTATTTTCTTTGATTATGTTTTTCCTTTCTTCATTATACCTCTGATTAGGTTTTGGAAAGGAAAAGTTAAATTCATCCATTCTTTTTTAGTAATCGTTTAAAATAAAATATTTGCATTCGAAACTGTTAAAGAGAGAAAATTTGGGAAATTTAATTTCTTATGATTGTTTGGAATTATATTCATTCAAGAAAAATAAATTGCATTTCGTAGTTTTCGTGTTTCCAAGAAATACTTTCTCCCTATTGTAATTAGAGTTCACTGAACTGAATAATTTCATCATTCATTTTTTTGCATATTATTGGTTCAAGGTTCTCATACAACATCGGTTCCATCTCCATATACCTCTTGAGTAAACAGCAACCCCTAAAACACCGCGTAATTTTAAAATTTGTTAGTAATTTTTATTTTCTAGAAACTCTTTCCACCAAAATTAGTTAGGCTAGCGCTTTGGAATAGGCTATGAGGCACACTCTCCAAAGCATAAAACAAACTGTAGCATCTTATGATAGGGAGTGTTCAAATCCACTTGCAACATTTTGTCCTGGGAAGCCCTTCTCATACAAGGGTCAAGCCTGAGGTCACATTAACATTGGTAGAGTTACTCACCCTACTTTGTTGGTCTTAGTGTAGATATTGCGTGTATTATGGGGGTCACTTGAATGTATGGCCACAATAATGAGTAGAAGCCTTTAGAGTTGATTTCAAGATATATACCCTGCCCTTGCGTGTGGATTGGATTGTTGACTGTTCCCCCATACATCACTGTTGTTTTTGGTAGCCTTAGTAGCCTATCTCTTTAGGGTCTTACATGAGGTGACTATGGAGGGGCAAGTATTCACAGTACCTGGAATCGACGTTGGCCAGGCTCACTTGGGCTCCTTGGAGGGTATACCCACAATTATGTGTGGGATCTTTCACCAAGGTGTAAGTCCATTAAATAGGTCGTCAACATAACTTTTCCACCCGCTCTATCCTAGACCCTTCTTGTCTTGACTTCACAACATTGGATTTCATCACCAACTAGTGACTTCGAAATAAGAAGGTTTGTTTTCTTGGCTTTATTTCTAGATTTTATTAGCGAATGTTGTTTGTTTCTGTAGTTGTCCATAGATTGTTTTCCATAAATTTTTTGGTTTGGCCAACATTTACCCACCACGTCGTTCACGTAGGATGCAAGGGTTACCCCCGGAAGATCTGGAAGGTTAAACCCCTTTGCATCCTAATTCATAGGAGGGCTCTCCTGAGCAGAGAGCGGTCCAGGACAATGTAACCTCACAAGTTTAAAGTTCCAACTCTTTAGAATATTTCCGAATTATTTTTTATTCTCTAGAGGCTTTTCGACTTCCTCCAACTCTCTTACTATATTGTGGATACAAGAGATGTATTCTCCAGATGAATTACTCAGGAGAACTTGTTGTTGAAACTTCTAGAATACCAAATGGACCTCATACAAACCCTAGAGTAGAGAATCCTCTTTTTTCTAGTGATCCATTTAGAGCCCCACCTCGCACTATGCGAGAGATTTACGACAACTTGGGGGCGGGTCCTAATTCACCTGTCGTATCACAACTGCCTGAAACATTTGTTACCTACACGATACCTTTATACCATTTTGTTGGTACAACTAGCAATATCACCCTCGTTCCATACACACATTCAGTTGGTCCTAGATCGACTTTTTCTCTCTAGATGGCCCATTCTACTATGGTCCCACACGCTACGACTATTCCTACCAGGAATGTGGTGGTTAACCAAGCTCCCATTGGCACACCACTCTCATTTAGACTTATCCCATCACTTCCTCCTGGGTATCACGCTTTGAATCCTTCCATCGTCATCCCTACCCAGGTTCCATCAGGAGTTTCTAGACTTTTTGTTCCACCTGTGTACAATGTTGTTGTCAGTTTTGTTCCTACACCCTCCCAGGTCCTCTCCGGAGGGTCTTATCCACCTTTTCTTGGGGGTTGTGTCCCTAGTGGCTCCAATCCAATTGGAATCACCCATCATACATTCACTTATGGTTACCAGATTCCCATTGGAGGGAAATCTCATGCTGGAGGGAAACCTCAATTTGGGGGTCCACCTCAGACTAGGGCACCACCACACATTGGGGGAAAACCTCCACTTGGAGGAAAACCTCAGGTTGGAATCTATAACCCACTGTATGGAAATAACACACTAGGATCACTAGCCCAACTTTGGAACCTTCTTGCCCAAGGAAATCCACAATCATCTGGGGGGAAACAGCCTCAAGTCAACTCTTTTGCACCCCCTCACTCTGGTCAGCCATATCCAGGTTCTTTGAATCCCACTTGGGGTCAGAAAGTTCACTATAGTGTCCCTTTTCAAGGGAACATCTCTAATCAACCCAAACCTATGGGCTATATGCCTCCAAATCCTCCACGGTAGAATCTGTCAGGACTCTCCACTTACATATAGACTGCTTACGGTCCTACTGGTATACCGACAGGACTTCCTCCCCAAAGTCACCAATATCCTCACGTGAATAGATAGTTTCCTTTTCTAGCCACTTTGGATTTACCTGACTTGCCTAGAATCTTGAATGATCCTATGTTACATTCTCCCCATTGGCTCGGTATACCAACCAAATTACCGTCTGACATTCCCAAGTTTGACGATCAACCAGGAGAAGACCCAAAAAATCATGTTATGAACTTTTCCCTTTGGTGTTCATCCAACTCTTTGATGGACAACTCCATTCGGTTACGACTCTTCCAATGAACTCTCACGGGTTCAGCCACAAAGTGGTACATAGAATTACCGTGAGGCTTGTTTAACGACTTCAACACCCTCTCCATGGATTTTATCACACATTACCAACTACCAATCCCCTATGAGACAGGAACTGAGATTTTGAATTCCTTTAATAAATCTTTTACCACTCACATTTTCGATCACATTCATGAGTGGAGATGGAGGATATGCTTGATCAAAATCGACCTTCTTGATCAGTTATTGGCTGAATGGTTCACCAAATCTTTCATTAGTAAAATCGCCCGTGATATTTCCATGGGTGGAGTTTTCATTGAAGAGAAGGTGATTAGTCGTGCTCAATACCTAGATCTCATTTATTCACAAACATGCACTCTTTACGACTTAATCCCCGATGCTCCTCGCCCTTCTACCATCGTTACATCAACAGCCCCAAAAAATTCTCATGTTGTTGATGGTGTGATTAGCACCTTCCATGCTGACGCTAAATCCACATCAGCCACTCACACCAATCCCAAATCTACTTCTTCTAATGTTTAAAGTGCTCCCACTCCTACTCCTTCTACTGACAAAACTTCCAAGGTTAATTCAGTTCAATCTACCCCTACCGGAAAAAACAAATCTAAAAAAGGAAAGGGTAAGAACAAGGAGGATAAAAATAATAATCCGCAATCTGGAAAACACAAAAAACAACCTGCTGATGATAAGGATAAGCGTAAACCTCGATATCCTTGCCTTATCTATGGTGATGATCACTACATGATAGATTGTCCAAGATGTGTCGAGGTCACTAAGTTCCTTCAAGGGACTGGGAAGCCTCCCACACCTGTCGTTTTGTCACAACCTTTCCCTTCTCAAGAACAGGCCCAATTGGTCATTCAAGACCAACCCTCTCCTTCCACCACTTCATATGTCTTTATGTGTATCGATGATTCTAAAAATAATGACGTTGCAATTACAACCCGGGCCAAAGATTATTCTCCTTCAAAGGATAAAGTTGAAAATTTTCCACCTTCGTTGGTTCAACTGCCTTCCTCAACTTCACCTCCCAACGGTCCTCTTCATCTTGAATGACCGGGTCCCGATATAGTTCTCCTCCCTCCTCCAAAGGGTGTTGTTTGGATGTCTACCTTCAATCCTCATGCACGTGCTGATCAAAACTACAAAATTGATGAAGACCTTGCGCAAGCACCCTCTGCAATGTCATCTCTCAAATTCCTTCAAAGTTGTCCCTCTTAATGGGAGGAACTATTAATGGCCATTGGTGGAATTGATCCCACAGATATGAATTTGATAATATTTGACCTGGAAGATCACATTCCAAGGCTACCCCCTCAGTTAGCGTTTCATATTCAAGTTGTTGTAGAGAACAAGAATATCTGTAGAATCGTTATTGATGAGGGTTCCTCGACGTGTGCTATGTCAGTAACTTCTTGGAAATCCATTGGCTCTCCTCCTCTCACTAAATCACATAATACACTTAAGGCTTTCAATGGTTCTAGTTTTAAACCCTACGATGTTCTTCCCTCATTGTCTATTACATTGGAAGGAAAATTAGTCAATGTTGAGGTCGAGGTCTTTGATGTGCCTCTTGATTATAACCTCTTACTTGGCCATAGTTATATTGATTCCATGTGTGCAGTCGTGTCTACCATTTTCCACGTGTTACATTTCCCACATCAAGGAAGACACCTCCTGGGTACGAGAATGTCAGTGTGGGTCTTCTGAAATATTCAACTTTGATGGGTACCTTCCCAATTCCACCACTCAATGTTCCACCTCCTTTTGTTTCCTCAATCAACATGATTTCCACCTCTGTTCGCAAAACCCCCACGTCTCATGACCAATGGATAGTACCTGATTCTGGTGATTCTCTTTTCTATGGCGAACAAATTCCCTTAAGTCCAGTTGAATCCACTTATCAAGCAATTCAATTGACAACCCCTTCTACTCCCTCTCTCTATGATTCATCTCTCGATCTGTTTCATGTTATTTTTCCTACCGACGAGATGATAATGTCATTCATGTACATGGAAGACACCCCATGGGATGATGGACATCATCATTCCATTCTCTTCCTAGAAAAACACACCATAGAGAGTTACCAACGAATTTCGACTCTGTCGACTGTTGTTTTCATTTCCTTTGTTCCTGAGTCACCACATGATGTGCTACATGAAGGGAACCTGAGTAATATCTCACCAACCGTTCCTCTTGACATATCCATTAAACCTGGAGTCATAAAAAATGTTCACATCAGAGCCTCATGTTCTGTTGATGAGGTCGTCACTTATAAAACCCTTTTTTAAGAATTATGTGATGTTTTCGCTTGGATCTACTAAGAGATGTCGAGTATTAACCCTGATATCATTGTGCATGAAATCAAGACCTACCCGGACACTAAACCTATCCAACAAATACTTCACCCAGTCCACCCTTGTAAAGCCACTGCTATCAAGATCGAAGTTGAAAAACTTCTTAAATATGGCTTTATATATCCTGTGGCTTTAACCGATTGGGTATCCAATCTAGTTCCGGTCAATAAGAAACAAGGAATGATCTGTGTATGTGTAGATTATAGGGATATCAATAAATCTTTTCCTAAGGAAAATTATTCAACCCCCTTCGTTGACCATATCATCGACGATTGCACCAGGAGAGAAATATTCTCCTTAATGGATGGTTTCTCTAGCTATAATTAGATTAATATTTTTCCCATAGATCAACACAAGACTGCTTTCATTTGTCCTTGGGGTACTTTTACCTACCGGAAACTGCCTTTCGGTTTGAAGAATGCTAGTGAGAATTTTTAACGTGCCATGTCTTATGATTTTCACAATATTAAGCACATCGAACAAMCGTATCTCGATGATCTACCGATTCATTCCATGCGTTGCCAAKATCACCCGACCCATCTCTGAGCCATTTTCCTTCGTTGTCGTTTCTATCGTATACGTTTGAACCCACACAAATGTGTTTTTTATGTGGAGTTCGACTGACTTCTAGGTTTTATTGTGTCACTTCATGGAATTAGGGTAGACTCTTTGAAGGTTGAGGATATCCTTAATCTACCTCCTCCTTCCACACTATGCCAGCTTCAAAGTTTGCAAGGGAAGGAAATTTTTTTGCGTCAATTCATTCCGAATTACACCGAGTTAACATAGGTTTTTACTCGACTATTGAGGAAAGGTTATGAGTTCGTATGGGACGATACTGCCAATAAATCCTTTGAAGATTTAAAACTTGCCTTAACCCATACACCACTGCTTTTCCCACCCGATTATAGTCGAGACTATTTCCTCTACCTCACAACTTCTGACTCTACCATTGCAATGGTTTTAGTCCAAGAATATGATTCACACGATGAACATGTAATTTAATATTTGATTCGGATTCTAATGACCACCGAAGACAAATGCCTACATGTGGAGAAACCAGCCTTGGCAACTGTCCAAGCTATCCAACGTTTTCTTCATTATATTCTATTACACAGAATCACTGTTATTTCTGATTGCAACCCTATGCAACATATATCCTTATGCACCGATTGCTAGGGAGAAAGTAATCCAAATGGACAGTGATTCTCTAGAAGTTTGACTTAGATTTTGAACGCATTAAGTCTAAAAAATCTTTGGTATTTTCCGAATTGATATGTGACCTTCCCACAACTAAGACATCAAATGTGGCAGAGGATTCCTTACCTAATGAATCCCTTTTTTTGATCAATTATGATGACGTTTGGTATAGAGATATTATAATTTATATCCATACTCAAACTTTCTAGCTTGACCTTTCTAGTATGGACCTTCATCATATACAGTATCAAACTCGTCAATACATAATTCTCGGTGACACTCTTTATCACCCTGGTGTTGACTCGATTTTCCGACGATGTCTCACCTATGATGAGGCTGAGAAAGCTTTGAATGACTGCCACTCTGGAGAATGTGGCGGTCATATGTCTGGGTATTCCACTGCCCAAAAGATCTTACGAGCATGATACTTTTGGCCTTCTTTGTTTAAATGTATTATCACTGCCGTCCAGAAATGTCATGCTTGTCAAACGTATAATAACAAGATAAGATCTCATCCCGCTCCTTTACACCCTATAGTTTTCATTGGTCCCTTCGCAAAATGGGGCATTGACTTCATGACATGTAACCCTCACTCGGTCGGGGGGCATGGATACATCATCGTATCTATGGATTATTTCACTAAATGGGCCAAGGCAATGCCTACATTCGATAACTACGGGAAAACTACAACTTTGTTCATATTCAATCATATCATTACTCAATTCGGTGTCCCTCAAGATATCATTACTAATCACGATAGCCACTTTTTAAACTTCATTATGTCCGAGCTTACTGAAAATTTGGGTCTTCGGCATGAAAACTCAAGCCCCTATTATCCACAAGCCAATGGCCAGGTTGAAGAAATAAACAAAGTTCTTATTACTATGCTTCGACGGATGATAGGAATTCATAAGACCAGTTGGCACACGATGTCGTTTTCATCACTATGGGCCTACCGAACATCCGTCAAGTCTACCATTGGGTTCACACCTTTCCAATTAGTTTATGGTATCAAAGTTGTTTTTTCGATTGAATGCAAGATACCATATTTGAAGCTAGTTGTTAAACTTCTCCCAAACACCTCTACTGAAGAAAAATGTATATTGTACCTAATGAAATTAGATGAAACCCATCGGGATGTCACCCTCATTATTGAATCTCAAAAAAAATGTATCAAAGCCCAATATGACAAGCATGTTAAGCCACGTGTTTTCTCTGAAGGTGATCTAGTTCTCCTCTATGAACAAGATCATGATTTACTAAGGGCTAGAAAATTCGAGGCTATGTGGCAAGGCCCTTATATTGTCAAATGAGTGTTGGAGAAGGGAGCTTATGAGTTAGTGGATTATGATGGAATTCCTTTGAGTGAACCTAGAAATAGGCTTTACTTGAAGAAGTACTATGCTTAGGTTGTATTTTCATGAGTGCTTGTATTTTTACTGTATCATACTCTTGTGTGCTATTTTTTGTGTGATTTTTCATTATTTGGTTTCGACCCCCAACTTCTTACCTTTCATTGTGATTGGTTTCCATATTTCGGTGTCTTCGCTACCCTACATTGGCTTCGCTAATAGCGCTAGTCGTAGTAGTCAGAACCTAGCATCTGTTGCTTGGGAAATATACACACCTACGAACGAATTAATCAGTCTACACGATGTTTGCCTCAGTCGTGAAACTAACAATATCATGGAATATAGTGCAGTCATCGAATTGTTGACCGATGCCATTTCACTTGGAATCCATCATATTGTTGTATGACTTGATTTGTAGTTAGTAGTACTACAATTGAATAATGTCTATGTTATCTGAAGTTCTACTTTATTAAGGGTATATTTACGAATTCACCTCTTGGAACGTCATTTTGATTACATTGAATATCAACACATTCCTAGACATCTAAATACATTAACAGACACATTAGTTAATTATGTGTTAGACATACATTTTATAAATTTATAAATCCAATCACATTTTGTATATAAAGAAAGTAATCTGGTAGAAGCCTCATGTATATATAACGATAACAGTTTTACAAAATTGTTTTTGTCCAAAGACCAAATTATCAAAATGTGAAGCAGATGGCTTCATATAAAAAATAACATCAAGGATGTTGCTCATGATAACAAACAATTGCCCGTGCTACTCTACAGAGCATTCTACTAATAGAACTAGATACACCCATTCTATGGTGTTGGTAACATCTCAGGATCTCATCGATAGAGATATTTGGGACATCCGTTGTCAACCCCTCCAAGTTCTTCTCGATATGCTCGTAATAGGCAGCAGCCAATCCTGCTACCTTGACTCTCTCCCCTCACCTTTGTATGGGGGATGTACCTAGAGGCCGGTGAGGTCCTACATCTGCGTTTTCAAAGATTTTTTGATTATTTATCGGATTAAAAACATAAAAAACATCTCATATTTCAAAATTTACAAAAACATTATAAAAAAAAAATGTGATTCTTACCTAAGTTCCCCCACTGAGAACCTTTAGGTAGAATGAAGTCTGGATCACCTATAAATTCCAAACCACCATACGCATAGTCATCTACCATTTGTAGTTGGGGCCTCAACCAATCAAAGAACACGTCGTTATATTTGACAATTGGGTCGGTCACATGTTGAGCCATGAGGTCACACCATATCTTCATTCTTGGATCTCGTGGGGATAGTATGCCCCACTCTACCTATAAGCACAAGTGTGGAACCCTCTCCAAGAAGAAGGACACTAAAATGGACCTATACCCAAACTGTTTTAGGTCACCTTTCCTACACTTTGTCAACTATTTATTCATGCTTCGAATAACCCCATCACACCAGTTAAAGACCCAAGGATCCATGCACTCCACCTCATACTGGAAGTAACTCTGGAGAGACATATGAGGAGATGCACTCCCCTCCATATGTGAGATAGTGAAAAGGATAGTTCAAAGGGGTAAATCCTAAATATCCCTAATAAAAACCTTTCCACTACATCTCTCAGTCTCTGGTTCACAATACTGGTGAACATACTCACTCATCAGTAGACCACCACCTCTTCTGCCTGTCAATGTCACACAGGATCCATGACGAGATAATCCCATCAAAAAATAGATATCCTCGATATTTAGAGAGAGTATGTGAGCTCCCACATGGAATACCTATTGATCCACATCCCACATGTGGACTAAATACTCAAGCAACCTCAATTGGGCCCTCATGACCTGGATATTAAAGAACTTCAACAACCCACACTGTCGGAGAGCATTAACCGTGCCCGGGTAATTCCTAGTGAAGTAATCATTGTCCTCATGTTCTCTCTCCCTCCACTCCAACATTTTGACAGTTAAAAACCTGCATTGGAGCCACAAGGAGAAGTCATCATCTTTATTTTTCCTCCTTGTAAATGTTTATTGGCCAAACATCCATAAGAAATTTTTGAGTTGCGCACGACACAGGTGAGGGCATTTATATAGTGAGGAATCACCGCAGGTCAGTTGTAAGGCCACCTGTGGAAACCTGTGATAACCTTAGGGCACGATATAAACCACCTGCAACAATCTCCATGTGCACCTTGTTATTAGACTAATCGATAGGTGTGGACACTAACAGATCTCCCTAGATCCACCTGGATCTAGAACAAAATAGGACAGGACATGACTCTTTCCCTAAGTTATGACCATTGAATTAACTAGTAAGGAGGAACAAGTGGCATACCTTTGTATCGCTTCCTAGGGTCTCTGTTTCTCCTACTTCACTCCGGTGCTCTCATGAGGTCAAGACCAAGACAACACAAACCAACCAAAGTGAATATAGCAAAATATATTCAATCGTCAACTTATGTGTATGATCAAGGAATTACACAATAAAGTAAGAATGACTTTATGGGAAAAGAGCATGTCGATGTATCATATTAATCGAAAGTAGAAGATACAACCTGATCGCCTTGATGTCACAAGCTTCCTTTCAGTGACTCTTGGTTCCAACACACACACTTGCTCAGTCCTTGCATGAAGAAGATCCAATTCCTCTTGATAGACTAGCTAGAGTCAAGATTCTGCTCAAGCTGGGTTCTTCACACAATTCCTTCACCAATTCTCCAATTAATCTTGCTTAACCTTTTCCATGAGAATCCTATCAATATATAGGAGAGGATGAGATGGTTACATGGATGAGAATGATCCCACCAAATCAGGGAAACTAGTAAAATGATAACCATTCGAATGCCAACCCATTCTCTATAAGATTCCCTTGTAGAACCCTCGAGACTTCTTCCTTTTTCCAAGCTTGAGAACAAGTTCGCACCCTAGGTATAGAGCACAGTGTGAGAATTTCGCACCCTAGCTGAAGGTGGCCTGTGAGAATGGGTCATTCTCTCACCCTAGGCTATAAGCAGCCTGCAAACTCCAAAAATATGTTTTCTGGAAGGAGATAAATGCCATTTTTTCTCAAGAGAAAGTTCTTGTTGGGATCTTGATTACACCATTGTTAATACACCATCAAGATGACCAAAATCATGTGTAAAAGAATGCCCCCCAAAGTATGAGGCCCAAATTAGTGACATTCGAAATACTTTGTAAACTACGTGTGTGTGTCGGAAACCAAGAGCGCACCTAATCGGAAACCTGCGAACAACCAAGCATCTGCAGAATATCATACTAGTTATGATGTAGGAATTCCCATACTCAGATCATAGACTGATGACATCATAAACAAAGTTAATGGCCACCAATCATACATTGTGGATCCATACCGTCAAAATATCACATAGCCACCAAGAATACACTGTGGATCCATGCAAGAAAATTCAAATTGAGACGACATAGCCATGAGACATACAAAGTGGATCTATGTGTCAACAAATTATACATATTCCATCGCAACCTAGACCAAAGAGATGGGACCCAGGGTCTTCAATCCCGTTACCTAAAAGTATGAATCTAACCATGTGATTACATGTGTCGAAGTCGAACATGGTAGAAACCACTTGATTACCGGTCATTGATGAAACCATTAACAAGTGTGAGGGAAATCACCATTAATGTCAATGACTCCCAAGGTACACTGGTACAATCCACCGAACGTGAATGAATGAGTTGAGGTTGAACATCCAACGGAATCTCCCAATCAGGGGTCGATGATGAAAACCCACTTTCAAAAGCGAGGAAACCTGCCATTGAGGCATGCAAGTTCCAAGGTACCAAAGAATTTCTAAGTCTTGTTTCCGGATAATGAGTTGGAGTCGACAGAACAAAACTCGTCACAAGAGGGCCTTGATGTATCCCCCATCAATGACACAAAATGAGTAATAGATTTTGAAGGTAGAACAGAGTATGATGCAAGTTGAATTGGACAGAGTGAAGGATGACAAGAAGAGAATGGACAACTGCAGATGGCCGACTCAATAGAGGTTTAGGATGAATTTCTCTTGAACATATGAATGACACGACCAATGATTTGGAAGCATTGACTCAGAGACGACTCAGGATATGACCTTATAGCAAATCGAATGAGAGACAAATGGATTTCCCAAACCGGCTTCAGATAATGAATAGGGGGGTGTCATGTTCAAGAGCGACACTTACTGCCAATTAATACGGATATGAAAACACATCCCCTTTCCCAAATTTCCCCCCACCATTTCTGGCGAGTACCTCTTTATTTTTACTCAAGCTTGAGGAGGATAACATATGCTTGTTTATGTAAGCTCATCCTTCGGAGTATGTTTAACGAACCCTAGGAAAGAGTGGTTCGGTCCCATTGCGGGTCTGTCGATGTTTGTTTAGCGAGTCCAAAGATAGAAAACTCGAAGGTTTTTCATGATTATAGAGTCTGGAAAAACACTTAAGAGAGAACTCTCTCAGTTCCTTTTTCATAAAATAGTCTGATGAGACTGAAAAAGAGATAAATTATCGCCCAACAGACGCTTTCTTCAAATACTTTAACGAGCGTGAAAATAGCAAGGTCGCTCGGCGATCTTTTCATGTTTAGAGAGTCTGGAAAGAGCTTAAAGAGGACTCTAGGGGGGTTCCTTTTTCGTATAACCTTGTTGAGCCCGAAAAAGTGATAAAAGTATGCTCGATCACTTTCTCATGTATTTTCGAGCATGAGAACGAACAAAGAACATGGTCGAGGTTTTGTGCAAAAACCATAAAAAACAATCAAAACACGCGATGAAAAAGAGAAAAAATATCCGTATCCCTGTGTATGAACATCAAAGTCGTCATGTCTGCAAAATTCACACTCACAAGGGTATTAGGCATTAGTTTTTAATAAATAAAACAATTATAAAAACCAATAACAAATGGTAAAAGTAAATATAAGGGGGTAAAAGTTCTTTTTACCATAGTCATTGTAACTTTACCAATATTTTAGTCCAAAACCCCTCTTTTGCCCTTGAATTTCGGTGCTCGATTGAGGGAGGTACGAGCATCCATTCGACGAATGGTCTCTAGTAGTGAGGTAAGCTCCTTGTCCTCTATCTTTTCATGGTTCAATTTTTCATTTTCATTGGTAAAAATCATGTTTTTGAGTTTGTTTTAGGGGTTAAAATTGCGCTCAGCCATTCTCGCAGGCCAACCACACGGGACCTGCGAGAATGCATCATTCTCGTAGGTGGACCCAAAGGCACCTACGAGAACCTCGCACTGTGCTTAAAGGGAACCTACGAGAACCGCAAAGTGAAAAGTTTCATTGAAGTTTGCTCAATGTAAAAGATACCAAGTCTTGAATAGAGTTGTTGACCTTCTTCTTATGTTTCTTATGCAGGTATTTGGCTATCACCATGGTTCTGGAATGGCGTGAAAGAGAGGATGAAGAAGATGATTATATTGCCGGGAATAACCCAGGCACTGTTGCCTCTTTGCGAGACTATGGTCTCCTGAAATTCTTTTGCATCCCGGGTATGAGGGCCCAAGTCAGGTTATTGGAGTACCTTGTGCATATGTGAGACCCGGACCAACAAGTATTCCACGTAGGGGTCCACACATTGTCCTTGGATATTGAGGACATTTACTTCTTGACAAGACTGTCATAGCGTGGGTACCACGCGATCCTGACTGGTAGCAGAGGTGGTGGGCTGTCTATGAGTGAATACTATCGTTTGCACTATGTTCCAGAGGTGGAAAGGAGCAAAGGAAAGGTAGCAACGTGGGGGGTGCAGGATTTGACCCTTCGCACTATTTTGTTCACCATTTCTCATATGGATGGGAGCGCTTCTCCTCACATGGCTCTCCAGAGCTACTTTCAGTATGCCATAGAGTGTACCAAGCCTCGGGTTTTTAACTGGGCAGACACAGTCCTTCGTAGCATGAAGAGGCAGTTGACTAAATGCAGGAGAGGCAACCTGAAACAATTTGGGTATGGGTCTTTGTTGGTGTCCTTCTTTCTTGAGAGGGTTCCCTTGCTGAGGTTGTAGGTTGAGTGGGGTCTACCATCTCCAGAGGATCCAAGAATGCTTAAGTGGTTTCAACTCATGGCCCGACACGTAGATGGACCAATTATCAAATACAATGATGCCTTCTTCGACTGGTTGTGACCACAGATGTTGATGGTCGATGATTATGCCTATGTCGGGTTGGAATTTCGAGGATATTCAGACTTGGCCCTGCCTGAGGGTGCTCAGTGGGGAGATCTCGGTAAGAAGTACACATTTTTACTTTTTCAATGTTTTTGTGAATTTTATCATATGCAAATGTTTTTATGTTCGTCCAAGGTCTAATTACAAAACTTCTTTCTTAATGACACAGACGTGGGGCCTTATCGACCACCTGGTACTTCTCCCATTTAGCAACGAGGAGAGGTGGCTCCAGTGCCATGATGGGACGCTGAAGATTACGAAGTGGTGGAACAAAACCCAGAGGGTTTGACAACATACATTCCAGACATGCCTCTTGGAGAGGTTCCACGACATTATCAGCATCATACGGTGGGAGTGTCAGAGTCCATCGGTCGATTGCTTCGTAGGGTTGCCCAGGCAGTCATGTGTTACCATGAACATCATCCATGACGTCACTTTGTAGAAGCTATGAGATTTAGATTTTGAAATTTTGGTCCTCGGACAAAACGTTTTTGTAAAAAACGTTTTGATCGTTATATATACATATGGCTTTTACCGGTTTATCTTGTGTTGTGTGAAAGTTGATGTGATTGATTTATAAATGACCCAAATGTTTGTCTAATACATAGTTAGCTAATGCATCAGTTAATGTATTTAGACATATAGGAATATGTTGATATTCAATATAATCAAAATAATGTTCCAAGAGGCGAATAAACAAATACACCCGTAACAAAGTAGGACTTCGAATAGCATAGACATTACTTAACTGTAGTACTACGAGCTGCAAATCGAGTCGCACAACCAAGTGACAGATACCGAAGGAGATAACATCAATCAACAATTCGATAATGGCGCTATACTCTGCAATATTATTGGTCACACGACCGAGGCACACACCTCGTAAAGTGACAAGTTCGTTTGTAGGGGCGTAAATTGCCCATGCAGTAGAAACAAGGTTCTTAGTACTACAGCTAGCGCCATCAATGAATCCAATGTAGGGTAGCGAAGACTCCGACATCTGGAAATCAAAAACAACGTCACATAAGGGCAGAGACTAGATAACGACAAAAGAAAACTACAGTAACACACAAGAAGTATGATACAATAAAAATACAACTACTCATGCACAGGTGATCTTATGCATAGTACTTCTTCAAGTACAACCCATTTCTGGGTTCATTCAAAGGAATACCATCGTAATATACTAACTCGTAAGCTCCTTTTTCCAAAACTCGTCTAACGATATAAGGACCTCACCACATGGCTTCGAATTTTCCAGCTCCTAGCATATCTCGATCTTGTTTGTAGAGGAGAACCAGATCTCCTTTGGAGAAAACATGAGGCTTGACATGTTTGTCGTATTGGGCCTTGACACATTTTTTCTGGGCTTCTATGACTAGGGTAGCATCGCGTCGAGTTTCATCTAAATGCATAAGATACAATAGGCGTTCTTCCTCAGCAGAAGTGTTTGGTAGGAGTTCAACAGCTAGTTTTAAAGAGGGTATCTCGCATTCGATCGGGAGAATGGATTCCAAACCATAGACTAACCAGAAAGGTGTAAACCATAGAATTAACGGATGTTTGGTAAACCCACAATGCCAAAAACAACATTGTGTGCCAACATGTTTTGTGAATCCCTATCATTTGTCGGAGCATAGTTATGAGAACTTTGTTGATCGCTTCGACTTGGCCATTGGCTTGTGGGTAATAGGGTGTTGAGTTTTCATGGCGAAGACCCAACTTTTCAGTGAGTTTGGACATCATGAATTTTCTAAAGTGGCTACCATGATCAGTGATGATAGCCTAGGGAACACCAAAACAAGCTATGATGTGATTAAAAATGAATAATGTTGCGATATTTTCAGTATTGTCAAATGTCGGCATTGTCTCGACCCATTTCGTAAAATAATCTATGGCTACAATAATGTATCCATGCCCCTCAACCGAGTGGGGGTGACATGTCATGAAATCGACACCCCATTTTGCAAAGGGACCAACGGAGACCACAGGGTGAAGAGGAGCAGGATGTGACCGTATCTTATGATTATAGGTCTGACAAGCATGGCATTTTTGGATGACGATTATGCAGTGGTTAAATAAAGAAGGCCAAAAATACCCTGAGCATAAGATCTTCTGGGCAGTAGCATACCCGGACATATGACCACCACAGGCTCTAGAATGGCAGTCATTTAAGGCTTTCTCAACTTCGTTGAACGTGAGGCAGCATCGAAAAACTGAGTCAATCCCCCGACGATAAAGAGTGTCCCCGAGGATAATATATTGACGGGCTTGGTAGCGTATTCGACGCCAGTCAGTACTGGACAAATTGGGCCGGAAATTTTGGGTTTGGAGATATATGATGATATCACCATACCAAAGATCATCAGAACTAATGAGGAAAAGGGATTCATCAGGTAATGAATCGGCTGCTACATTTTCCATTTGACAGTAGGGAAAGTCGCATATCAACTCAGCAAACACTAAGGACTTCTTGGACTTGGCTCATTTGAATTCCAAGTCAAACTCCTGGAGTATCACGATCCATTTGGAGTATTTCCCCCCTAGCAATTGATGTGTGAAAATGTGTTGCATAGGGTTGCAGTTAGAAATCACTGTAGTCTTATGAGAGAGGATATAGTGTCGGAAGCATTGGAATGATTGGATGGCTGCCAAGGCCAGTTTTCTGACATGTAGATACTTGGTTTCGGTAGGCATTAGACTTTGACTCAAGTAATAGATAACATGTTCGTCATGAGAATCATCCTCTTGGACGAGAACCATAGCGATGGTGTAATCCGAGGCTGCGAGGTAGATGAAATAATCGAGACTGTAATCGGGGGGGAAGAGAAGCAGAGCACGTGTCAGGGATAGTTTCAAAGCTTTGAAGGCTTTGTTTGCGATGGTATCCCATATGAACTCAGGCCCCTTTTTGAGGAGTCGTGTAAATCCACGAGTTATCTCGACGTAGTTTGGGATGAAACGACGAAGAAAGTTTTCTTTCCCTTGCAAACTTTGTAACTGGAGAAGTGTAGAAGGAGGAGGGAGATTAAGGATCACCTCGAACTTTAAAGGATCTACCCTGATCCCTTGACACAAAACAATAAAGCCTAGAAGTCAGCCGGATTCCATCCAGAAAACGAACTTGTGAGGATTTAAGCGTATATGGTAAAACCGACAGTGGATGAAAATGGCTCGGAGGTGGATGGGATGATCGACTCGGCGCATGGAATGAGCGGGTAAGTCGTCAAGATATGGTTGCACGATGTTCTTGATATCATGGAAGGCATAAGACATAGCATGTTGAAAAGTTGTGCCAGCGTTCTTGAGACCAAAAGGGAGTTTTCGATAAGCAAAAGTGCCCCAAGGACAAATAAAAGCAGTCTTATGTTGATCCTCGGGAACAATATTGATTTGATTATATATGAAGAAACCATCCATCAGAGAGAAGATTTTGCTTCCGGTGCAATCGTCGACAATCTGATCGACGAACGGGGTAGGAAAGTTGTCCTTAGGACAAGCTTTGTTAATATCCCTATAATCAACGCATACACAGATTGTGCCTTGTTTCTTGTCGATTGGGACAAGATTGGAAACCCAGTCAATGAGTGCCACCGAGTAAATAAAACCGGCTTTGAGAAGTTTCTCAACTTCAAGCTTGATAGCAGCCGCTTTACATGGGTGAACTGGATGAAGGCATTTCCGGACGGTTTTAGCATCTGGGTATGTCTTGATCTCATGTATTACAATGTCGGGGTCAATACCCGACATTTCTTCGTAGCTCCGGGCGAAGACGTCACGAACCTTTTTAAAGTGATGTGTAGGTGATGATTTCGTCAGGGGAACATGAAGCTTCTATATGCACATTTTCGACAATTCCAGGTTTGATGGATATGTCGAGGGGAATAGTGGGTGAGATATTGCTTAAGTTCCTTTGGAAAACACATTATGTGTGGACTCGGGAACGGTTGAAATGACGACAACGGTCGACGGGGTCGAGATTCATTGGTAGTTCTCGAGGGTATGTTTCTCTAGGAAGAGGATGGAACGGTGATGTCCATTGTCCCAAGGGGTGTCTTCCATGACATACATGATCATCTTGTCTGTAGGAAAAATGACACGGAAAGGGTCTGGAGATAACTCACCAAGAGAAGGGATTGCTGATTGAATGGCCTAATAGGCAGATTCGACCAGACTTAATGGAATTGCATCACCGTAACGAAGATGATCTCCAGGGTCAGGTACCAGCCAGGGGTCGTAAGACACAGGGGTTTCATGAATCGAGGTGGAGATCATGTTAATTGAAGCGACCGACGAGTGTGGAACATCGGGCGGTGGAATGGGGAAAGTGCCCATTAATGAGGAGTCTTTGAGAAGACCTACACCGACGTTCTCGTAACCCGGTGGGGTTTTAGCAATGAATGGTATGTTTCTAGTACACGTATCTGAGTTAAAGAAGGATAATTGGTCGACAGTGATGACCTTTCCTTGATGTGGGAAACGTACAACATGAAAAAGAGCTGACACAACTGTGCACATGGAATCAATTCAACTACGGCCAAGTAGAAGATTGTAATCGAGAGGAGCGTCGAAGACTTCCACTTCGACTTGGACCGTTTTTCCTTTTAGTGTGATGGGCAACGAAGGAAGAACACCGTAGGGATTAAAACTGGAGCCATTGAAGGCTTTGAGAGTGTTATGGGATTCAGTCAAAGAGGGAGAGTTGATGGCTTTCCAACAGGTAACAAACATGACACATGTCGAGGCACCCTCGTCAATAACGGTTCTACAAATGTTTTTTTTGGAGACAATCACTTGGATTTGGAACATGAGTTGAGGGGGTAACCTTGGAATGTGATCTTCCAAGTCAAAAATTATTAAATTCATGTCCGTCGGGTCAATTTCGCTGATAGCTTTCAACAGTGCCTTTCGTTGTGTGGGACAACTTTGAAGGACTTCGAGGGCTGACATCGTAGAAGGTTCTTGGGCCAAGTCTTCAACAATGTTGTAGTTCTAGGCAGCACGAGCATGAGGATTGAAAGCCGATTTCTGAATGACACCCTTTAGAGGGGGTCAAAGAACTGTGTCAAGGCTCGGTCGTTCGAGATGAAGAGGACCATTGGTAGGTGGAGTCGCAGGAAAGGGTTGTACCAATGAAGGAGGTAGATCATCAACCTTCTCTTTAGAGGGAGAATAATCTTTGGCTCGAGTGGTGAGTGCAATGTCATTCTTCTTTGAATCTCCAGTACACATCAATACATAGGATGTAGTGGAAGGGGAAGGTTGGTCATGAATGACCAACTAGGCTTGTTGTTGAGAGGGGAAGGGTTGGGACAAAACGGCCGGAGCAGGTGGTTTTGGGGATCCTTGAAGGAACTTAGTGACCTCGACACGTCATGGACAATCCTTCATGTAGTGATCATCATCACAAATAAGACAAGGGTATTGAGGTTTGCGCTTATCCTTATTGTCAACAGGAAGAGTTTTGGTTTTCTCTGCTTGTAAAGTATTTTTGTCCTCCTTATTCTTACCTTTTCCTTTTCGATATTTTTTTTTACCGGCTAGGGTAGATTGAACAGCGTTTACCTCAGAAGTCTCACGGTGGGAGGGGTAGGAGACGGAGCATTTTGAACATTAGAAGAAGCAGGTTTGGGGTTGGTGCTTGAGGCAGAATGTGGTTGGGCATGGAAAGTGCCAATCACACCATCGGCTACATGAGAGGCAGCTGGTGTAGTTGAAGTGGCATAAGTGGAAGGACGAGGTGCATCAGGGAGTAAGTCGTAAAGAGTACCCGTTTGTGAGTAAACGAGGTCAAGATATTGAGCATGACTTATGGCATGTTCTTCTGTGACAACTCCACCCATGGCGATGTCACTAGCGATGTCGTTCACAAATGATTTTGTGAACCACTCTGCCAGCAACTGATCGGGAAGTTTGAGTTTGATGAGACGTCATCTCCGTCACCACTCATGAATGTGATCGGATATATGAGTGGCTTTGGTTTTCTTGAAAGAACTCAAAATCTCGGTCCCCGTTTCATAACGGATCGATAAATGGTAGTGGGTGAGAAAATCCATAGCTAGGGTGTTGAAGTCAGTGAAGAAACCTCGTGGTAATTCCATATACCACTTCGCAGCAGAACCTGTGAGAGTTCTTTGAAAAATACGTAATCAGATAGAGTCATCCATCAAGGAGTTGGATGAGCACCAGAGATGAAAAGTCATGACGTGATTGTTCAGGTCCTCTCCTACTTTGCCATCAAATTTAGGGATGTCATAGGGTAGCTTAGCTGGTATAGTGGGCCAATTGGGAGAGTGATGGATTGGATCATTTAAAATCCTTGACAGATCTGGGAGATCCAAAGTGGCCAAGAAGGCTAACTGTCTATTCACATGTGGGTACTGGTGGCTTTGGGGAGGGAGCCCCGTCGACAAACCAGTGGGACCATAAGAAGTCTGCCTGTAATGCGAAGACCCAGGCAGATTCGGTGGTTGTTTTGGAAGAAAGTAACTCATGGGATTGTATCCTTGAATAGGGACATGAGTTTGATCATTCGAGCCCCAAATAGGATTGGATGTACCTGGATATGGTTGGCCTATACTAGGGGGTATAACGGATGTAGATAGAAGTTGTTTCCCCCCAGTCGATTGAGGATTATGTTGTATCAGATGGTGTTAGGATATTTAGACACTTAGGAGTTAGTTAAGATCTACTTGGTCTAATATGTCGTTAGGTAAAAGTGTGTTTCTTTAGTATGCATTAGTATGCATTTGTAGTTAGGAAATCCGACGGTCACGATATGTTCCCG
>ML781508.1:119647-153323 GCA_009831015.1 Picea engelmannii
TTAGGATATTTAGACACTTAGGAGTTAGTTAAGATCTACTTGGTCTAATATGTCGTTAGGTAAAAGTGTGTTTCTTTAGTATGCATTAGTATGCATTTGTAGTTAGAAAATCCGACGGTCACGATATGTTCCCGACATAGAGTAATCCGACGGTTCATACTCTCCTCAATATTAACGGCCATTGATCCATGGCTTAACACCCGATTGGTCCATGATCTCTATTTAAAGAGCATGGAGGGTCATTTGCCGATGATCGATTGTGAGAAACTCTCTTGTAAAATCTCTCTGTAATCTTTTTCTTTGCATTAATAAACTGCTCCAAGTGGCCACATTGGTTGGGGCCGTGGATGTTTCCCCGTAGGGGTTTTACCACGTGAAAACATCGATGTGTTGATCTTTGATCTGGTTATGTGAGTGGTTACTGAAGGTGTTCGTCCTCTATTGGAATACCTATGTTGTCGAACAGATGGTTCCAATACTGGGCCAAGGATGGAGGTATGTTTTGTCCATAGGGTGGGGTCGGTGGGGGTTGTCCTCCAATTGGGGGTTGTGTTCCAATTGGGGGTTGTGTTCCAATTGGGATTTGCATTCCAATAGGAATTTTCCCTACAAGGGGGGGTTGGGTCAAACCTCCTTAGTGAAATTGTCCACCAACAGGAATATGGTAATTTGGTGTGAATGACGGGATAGTGCCACTAGGATTAGTGCTGTCGGTAGAGGACGATAAAGGTCCTCTGAAAGGGGGTTGAGGAAGTGTTGGAATGAAGCTGAGAGGAGAGTGCCCAGAAGAAGAGGGACCACCAGGAGTTCTGGATGGGTTTGCGTAGGAGTGGGAATAGAATCATTCAACGCACGGTATCCGGGTGGAAGCATCGGGGTGACACTGGGCGAGAGCGGTGTGTTGATGGGGGCTTGACTAGCCGCTGTAATCCCAGTGTGAATACTCGTAGTGTCTGTGTAATGGACCATTTCTATAGGGACGGTCAAGATATGGTTAGATCACGGAGCGTCTGTACCAGGAAAATAATAAGCAATAGTAAAAGGTACTGTGTCTGGGTTAGAGGTTTTGGGGAACGCATGTGAGACGGTAATTTCAATGCCTAATCCTGCACCAAAAAGGTCCCATCTAAAAATGCTAGCAGACCAAAAAGGATCTTGGCCCTCAGCTCCTGGATAGGGTCCAGTCAGTGATCCAGAAGACAACACAACTAAGTCTCCGGAAGAATTCACTTGCATAATACGTCTCTGAGAATCGGGGTGAAGTCGAAAGTCATCTTGAGTATTGGTAATTCAGAACCATTCTAGAGAGTCAGTTCTTTCCACTTATGAAGTAGTAATGTCTTGGACTTCACTCTGTTGAGGAGAGCCCTTAGGTGAGCTTGTAGGCAAGGGTTGGGAACCTTCCAAGTTTTTTGGAGGTAAGCCTTGCATTCTACGTGAACGACGTGGAGGGTCTATTGTGAATGAGTTACAAACTTACAAAGAAATTCCTATGGTCAACTTGGGTAAACAAACAACATGCGCTAGTAAACAAAATCTAAGAAAAAATACCAAGCAAACAAGAGCTTCTAATTCTGAATTCACTAGTTGGTGATGAAATCCAACGTCATAACAACGAGATGAGAAGGGGCTGGGCTAGGGTGGAAAAGTTACACTGATGACCTGCTTAATGGAATTACACCCTGGTGCAAGCTCCCACACATAATCATGGGTATACCCTCAAAGGAGCCCGAGTGAGTTTGGCCAACGTCGATTCCAGGTACCATGAAGACTTGCCCCTTCACAGTCACCTTGTGTAAGACCCTAAAATTATAGGCTACTAAGGTTACCACCGACAACAATAAATCCTTGGGGAATAGTTGACAGTCTGATGCACACGCAAGGGCAGGGTATCTAGACCTAAATTAACTCGAGAGGCTTCCACTCATCATTGTGGGTATACCTCGAAGTGACCCCGTAATATGTGCAATCTCTACACCGATATTAACAAAGTAGGGTGAGTAACTCTGTCAATATCAATGCGACCTCGGGTTTAACCCTTCTGTGAGAAGGGCTTCCTAGGACAAAATGTTGTAAATGGAATTTGACACTCCTTAACACAAGATGCTATTGTGTGTTTTTTGCTTTGGAGAGTGTATCTCTCTGCCTATTCCAAAGCACTAGCCTAGCTAATCGTTGGTGTAATAGAGCCCTAGAAAAGAGTTACTAGTTAAATTTTAAAATTTCGCAATGTTATTAAGGGTTGTTGTTTCTCAAAGGAAATGGAGATGAAACTGATGTTGTGTGAGACTCTGACCCAACAATGCATAGATAGGAATGAAAATAAATCAATTTTTCATTCGATGAATCCTATGTACGAGAGGGAAAGAGAAGTTTTCCGGAACAATCTTGAACTACGATATGCAATTTCCTTTAAAATGCAATCTCAACGGATCACAGAATAATGACAATTCTCTATTTGTTCTTTTTCAACAATTTCAACAATTTCAACAATTGATTTTCAATATTTCAAAAATGAAAATGCTTTTAAAAGAAAAATGATTTTTACTTTTCAAAAAGGATCTACACCATGGTGGTGAAAGTAAGAAAAACCAATAACTAATGAACAAGCAATAAACAAAAACCCAAACCAATCTTTCAATGGAAACAAAAATGACAAGCAGACAAAACTAGTCTTTTCAATTGCAAGAGAATAATGATCTTCCAAATAATGAACAAATGAGAAAGACAAAGAATCCCAACTTTCAAACCGATCACCGGCTCTCAACCAAACAAGTACTCAGATTCCAGGATCAGAGGGTATATCTTTGCTAAGACAAGTAAAGAGATGAGAGTTGAGAAAAAATTGACAAGAAGAGCCTTTGATCTCTGAAGACTGATCGTGCACAAAATCCAAAGACAAGAAAACATCAACCAATGGTCCAAGAGGTTCTTTTCAGACACCTATACTGTTCTGGGCATCTGAACATGCAAAAACCTTAAATCCAAAAATTTTAAAAGAGGGTTCACAGGCTATCAGTATTATACAGTGTGAGAATGGGTCATTCTCACAGGTTGGCTTTGAGCAGGGTGCGAGAACCTCACACTAGACTAAAAGGCAGAGTGCGAACACAAGGGATTCTCGCAGGACACTGTGGGGTTCAGTGCGAGAATGCCTGAAACTAAGCAAAATTTTGGAAAAAGACAAAAAAAATGAAGAGAGTTTTGGACCCAGGGAGTCTATCAGGGTGTCCTAAAGACTCAGAGATTGATAGAAATTAAGAAAGGTAAGGAAAGAGTATATGGCCAAGGAAAAACACCAAAAACAACCAAAAAATGGGTTGCATCCCCAGTGGAGTCACCAATTTTGTTATCGGACTAATCGGTAGGTGCAGACACTAACAGATATCCCTAGATCCACCTGGATCTAGAACAAAACAGGACAGGACATGACTCTTTCCCTAAGTTATGACCATTGAATTAACTAGTAAGGAGGAACAAGTGACATACCTTTGTATCACTTCCTAGGGTCTCTGTTGCTCCTTCTTCGCTTCGGTGCTCTCGTGAGGTCAAGACCAAGAAAACACAAACCAACCAAAGTGAATATAGCAAAATATATTCAATCGTCAACTTATGTGTATGATTAAGGAATTACACAATAAAGTAAGAATGACTTTATGGGAAAAGGACATGCCATTGTATCATATTAATCCGAAGTAGAAGATACAACCTGATCATCTTGATGTCGCAAGCTTCCTTTCGGTGACTCTTGGTTCCAACACACACACTTGCTCAGTCCTTGCTTGAAGAAGATCCAATTCCTCTTGATAGACTAGCTAGAGTCTCCAAGCTTCTGCTCAAGCTGGGTTCTTCACACAATTCCTTCACCAATTCTCCAATTAATCTTGCTTAACCTTTTCCATGAGAATCCTATCAATATATAGGAGAGTATGAGATGGTTACATGGATGAGAATGATCCCACCAAATCAAGGAAACCAGTAAAATGATAACCATTCAAATGCCAACCCATTCTCTAGAAGATTCCCTTCTAGATCCCTCGAGACTTCTTCCTTTTTCCAAGCTTGAGAACAAGTTCACACCCTAGGTATAGAGTAGAGTGAGAGAAGTTCACACCCTAGCTGAAGGTGGCCTGCGAGAATGGGTCATTCTCGCACCCTAGGCTATAAGCAGCCTGCGAACTCTCTTCAAAAATATGTTTTCTGGAAGGAGATAAATGCCATTTTTTCTCAGGAGAAAGTTCTTGTTGGTAGCTTGATTACACCATTGTTAATACACCATCAAGATGACCAAAATCATGTGTAACACACCTACCCTCATGAAATCCAACTCAAAAACTATTTTTTAACTAGTAAAAACAAAAATTAATCCATGGAAAATGAAGAGGACAAGAAGATTACCTTTTTAGCGGAAGTCGTTCTTCGAATGGTTGCTCGTGCCTCCCGCAATCCACAGTGGAATTTTGAGGTAAAATAGGGATTTTTAGACAATTTTTGGGTAAAATGACAATGGAATGGTAAAAAGAAGTTTTTACCTATATTTATCAATTTTTTCACTTTTCCATTTATATTTTATATTATTTTATACGTTTCACCTAAAACCTAAAGTTCTAATGATCTTGCGAGTGTTTTGATTTTTCGCAGATGAAGAATCTAGGAGCCTAAACAAAGGAACATGGATATGTTTCTTGATTTGTTTTAACGTTTGTCACTTGTACAAATACTTTTTAGTTTTTTCAAGAAAAACCTTGAGCTCAATCTTTTTTCGTCCTCATGATCGCAAATCAATGAGAACGCAACCGAGTATATTTTTGTCGTCTTTTCATACTCGTCATGGTAACACGAAAAAAAAAATTATGGAGTATCCTTTAAGCTCTTTTCATGCTCCATAAAAACAAAAATATTGTTGAGCGACCTTGTTCTTTTCATGCTCGTAAAACTGTTTGAAGAAAACGTTTGATGGGCGGTAGGTTGTCACTTTTTCAATCTCATCAAATTAATTTACGAAAAAGGAACTGAGAGAGTTCTCTTTAAGTGTTTTTCAGACTCTCTCTCTTTGGAATCGTTAAACAAACATCGAAAGACCTATATGGAACCGAACCACTCCTTCTTAGGAATTGTTAAACATACTCCAAGGGACTCGTCTGAAGGATGAGATTACATTAAAAAACATATGTTATCCTCCTCAAGTTTGCATAAAAATAAAGAGGTACTCGCTAGAAATGGTGGGGGAAAATTTGAGAAAGAAATGTGTCTCTATATTGTTGTTAGTGGCAGAAATAGTCTCTCTTGAACATGACACCCCCTTCATCATTGAATCCGGGTTGGGAAATTCATTTGTCTCTTGTTTATCCTTCTACAAGTTCATATCTTGGGTTGTATCTAAGTCAATGCTGCCAAGATCATTTTCATGTCGTTCATATGTTCAATAGAATTCCAACCCTACACAAGCCTTCTATCGATTCAGCCATCTGCAGTTATCAATTTTTACCATGTCGGCCTTCCCTGTGTCAGTTTCAAATCATCTTCATACTTTGATCTCCCTCAAATATGTTACTTATTTCATGTCATTGATGGGGGATACATCAAGGCCCTTCTGTTATGAGTATTTTTCTTGTCGACTTCAACTCATTATCCAGGAACAAGACATAGAAATCAATTAGTGCCTTAGAACTGGCATGCCTCAATGGTAGGTTTCTTCACTTTCGAAAGTGGGTTCACATCATTTACCCTTGATTGAGAGATTCTATCGAGTGCTCGACTTCAACTCATTTATTCGCATTCATTGGATTATACTTAGGTACCTTGGGATTCATTGACATCAATGGTGATTTCCCTCTCACTTGTTAATGGTTTTCATCAATGAATGGTAATCAAGTGGTTTCTACCATGTTCGACTTCAACACCTGTAATCGCATGGCTAGATTCGTACTTAATGATGGTGGGATTGAAGACCCTCAATGTCATTATTTCGGTCCAGGTTGTGATGGAGTATTTATTATTTGTATTGACACATAGATCCACTTTGTATGTGTCATGTCTATGTCTGAATATGAGTTTTTCTATGATCATAGATCCATAGTGTAATCTTGGAGGCTATGTAGAATATTGGTGACATGGATCCACAATGTATGATTGGTGGCCATGGCTGACATTTATGATTTAAATCACTTGTAGTCTGAGTATGGGAATTATTGCCTAAGAAATGGTATAATATTGCGTAGATGCTTGGTTGTTTACAGGTTCCCGATTGGTTCTCTCCTTGTTTCTGACACACACAGACATTCTACAAAGTATTTCGATTGTCATGAGTTCCAGCCTCATACTTTGGGGGGAATTCTATTACACATTATTTTAGTCATCCTAGTGGTGTTTCTATAGCACGTGTTCAGGTTCCCAAAAGAACCTTTCTTCATGAGAAAAGTGACTGGCTTCCTCTTCTACAAAACCTTGTTTGGAGAAAGTGTGTGTGTTGGAGCAAAGGGTCACTAAAAGGGAACCTTGCAACATCAAGTTTGTTTGGTTGTATCTTCCAATTTTACTTAATATAATATAATGGCATGTTTCTTTCCCATAAAATCATTCTCATTTTATTACATGACTCCTTGATCACATGTGTAAGTTTTCATTGAATATATTATTGTTTCTTTCACTTTGGTTGGTTTGTGTTTCATTATAGATCCAATATCATAAGAGCATCGGAGCAGATCAAGGACAACAAAGATACAAGGAAGCGATATTCAAAGGTATGTCACTCACCTCTTGTTTGATAGTAAATTCAATGATTAAAGATTAGGTAAAGCATCATGTCCTGTTTTTTTTTGTTCTAGATCTAGGTGGCTCTAGGGAGACCATTTATGTCTGTATTTACTGATTAATCCAATAAAAGTTGGTGCACTGTTGAAGTGTTGAACCCTGGGTCTGCCCCTATGCCAAGACACCTATCCTTTCCCCGTCCAACCGCCCTGAAAGATAAGTGTAAAATAAATGATGAAACCATTGCCACACTATCACTATGAGATATAACACTATAAACATGTATGAATATGTGCCAAAAACCTGTAACCAACCTGTACCAATAACCTGTAATCAACCTGTACCAATAATCAACTTGTACCAACAAATACCAATAGATAAGTGACATGTATATGCTGCAACACGCGTATGTATGTGACTTGTATATATTGCAGCCTGCGTATGTACATGACCTGTCTATACTGCAACCTGTGTACACTTTAAGAAATCTATGGTTTTCACCTTTCTAAAACTAAGAAAATTCTATCCCTCTAGACCTTCATTTACTCTGTCACATCCACCTGCAACCTATCACTGTATCAAATCTGTAAATGTGCATCTATGTCTCTCTATTCATGTGTCATACATGCAAATACAATCATAATCATGTGTAATAAACCATCACATGGAATAGACATCAAACCCTCACTGATATACAACCTCAAACTACACCAACAACTTCACCAACACATCATAACCAAAAAACCTCAACCATGTACCAAGAAATAAAATATATGCGTCAACACTCAACCCAACAAGATGTAACAATAATGAATACAAGACATACCAACATTGTATTTCTGTAGATCTAGCTCATACGATAAGTGCCATACAACCAAAAAACTCTCTAGGGAAAGAAATCAAACTCCCATAACCATATATCATGTAGACAACAATATCCAACTACACATAAGAATATGACATACCTTTTGAACTTTTAGATAGATTTTCTATACCTGGTCACTATAGAATTTCATGGGAAATTTCTTTTAGACTTTGAGAACCTAGAACCCTCAACAACTCAAGCTTTCATGTCTTTTCCCAACTATACGTGACCTACTCTTCGTCATCTCGCGTATGTATGTACCCTTAGCCACTACAACCCACATACGTATGCAACTTCCTCTACTTCAAAAATTCCACAACTCTGAAACTTTCACTGTGAACCCTTCTTCGCTACCTTAGACTTGCATAACTTCTAATGTATCAATGAGTACTTGCAATAAAACTTTCACAAGTAGCTTCCTCAAGGGGTTACCTTCTAACTCTTATTTATACTCTACAAGTAGTTTCCTCAAGGGGTTACCTTCTAACTAACTTTACCCAACTTCCTTATTTTAAGGCTAGCCCACCTCTAACCACTTTGTCCACTTACAACCACTTTATCCACAAATAGTAAACTCACCACTTCTAGTTGCAACTAATTTATTTTTAATTATTTTCTTTTTGCAACAACTTAACTCATGATTAACTCCTAGTTACAACCACTTTGACTAGTAAACTTCTTCTAGGAGTTTCTAGAATAAATTGACTTCTTTGACCTTATAGGGGATTCTAGATAACTCATGAGGGTTCTCCAACTTCACATGGCCATAAATATCTAACGGTGAGGATTTATGTGATGTTCCACATATCACCGGAAATGGAACGACATGTACTATCCATATAGAATAGTATTACCTACAAATACACTAATATTCATACCTTTATACCTGAAACAAACTTAAGTTCCTTAACCATACTATTGGGGCTACCAAAATTCTCTACCATACTTGCTTCAAGGGTTGACATCAATGACAACTAACCCAATTAATCAACAACTCAGGAAATAGTACTTCTTAAAGGTGATTTCATGGAGGTGTACGGTCGATTAAAATAATAAAGATATATCTTCACAGCTCGGATAAAAAATTACCAGGAAGATACTCTTATGGGAATGGTGAACTACAAAGATATGAAATGGTGGTATGAAAATGAATATCATGATTTGGAGTAGATCGAGTACATCAGAAAAGTGAAAACAGGTCAAGACATAAAAGAACATGGTATTTGTGTAATCACATATACAATATCACCAGAATACACAGGGAAGTAGAATATTGGATGCAAATGGTACAAGAGATTCATCGGAAGATGCAAGAAATATGGGAAGAATGTGAGAATATTTGGGAGAAAATAAATAAGCAAATGAGGGATATCCACCTACTAGAGTTTGTCCAACCCGAGGACTTCACATATTTTTGTGACATAGTCAGGAAACACATTGAACTGGTGTTATAGCAAGATTTTCCTCACCTTATGGAATCTTGCACAAAGGGCCTTTTTCCATTTCCATATGAAGACTTATCATCCTTGTTTTTACAATCCAGAAATAAAAATACATATTTTTCCACATGTATGCATCTTGCCTACTATACAACATAAGTATACACAGGCTGCTCCACTACAACCCGTGTACATCAGGATTTGTGCCAAAAAGTGAAAATTAAATGTCGGTTTTCCATGTCATGACAATATATCTTTGATCCTTGGCCTTCCATATACTAGAAACGTTCTAACTTAGCCCTTCATTTCCATTTGAAGGCTATAAATGGGCCAATTCTGAGATATGGAAAAGAGGAGAAATAATTCAACTTTGAGAGAAAAGTTACTCTGGAGAAATTATTACTTCATATTAAGTTTGCATCCCTTTTTTCTTTAAGTATGAACACAATGTTTAGCCCCCAATATCTTCCCTTATTGACTGAGAACCTCATTGTTTCTCTATTATGAGATTTCCTTTGGTGGAGGATTGAAGTGGTGGAGGCCCAGCTAGAAGGAACTTAGTTTCTCGGTTCCAAACCGTGCTGACATGGAAGTCTGTAATATTTTCACTTATGCTGATCATTTATTAATAGAAATACTCATTTCCCATCCAGTTGATATCTTGCAAATATATGAGTTATTATCCATGGGCGTATTTGTTATGTTTATCAATGGATTATGCTATCTAATGTGCTAACTTTTTATATTATCACCATATGCTTTCTTTTCTTGTTTGTTGAGAAATTGTTGTAGGTATATAGCTTTGAGTCGAAGTGCTCAATGGTGGACATCATTGAACATCTGGATGAGGTAGGCCTCTTTCTTATCTCGCTTGCATATTGGTTTATATAGCATGCTTTTGGGATAGAGTTTATTTCTGCAGTCATTTCCGTCTATTGTGGTTTACCCTAGCTATAGAGAGTTTTTCCCTCATAACAACTGGACCAGGCATATGAAACATAAATTTCTCATATTTCAACCCTCATCCCAGGACATATGAATAATTTCATGAATCCCCCTATTAGAGAATTGACAGTTTTGCAGTGACTAAGTGCCAAGCTAGATAAATACAAGAAATGTGTGGTGGATATGAAATAGATCCTTAGCACACCAATGAACCAACACAGGTTTCCCAAAACATGTGAAGAACTCTTTTTCCAGTGGTCAGAATATGAGAGGAACAATCCACTGCAGTAGAATATCAATACGACCAAAGATAATAGGAGAGGGAGATGTCGATTAAGTCCACTTTACTTTTGTTTACTTGATAAGACTCAACATAATAGTTATTTTTAGATACTTTACTTTTATAAATAAATACATCATCCATGTATCAAAGGAGATGGATTTTTCATAGAAAAAAGGATTTTATTTTTTGAGAGAATTATTTATCGGACAAATATTATTGAATTTAGAAGTTCTGTGTAGAACTAGAAGCATTTTTCATCCAAAGCGTGAATGTGATTGAACCCTTGGATTGTTTCCATTCTGAATTGTATATTTGTTGTTGTATTGAGTATGATCTGTTATGATTATTTCTTAAGTTATCTTAGAATACCTTACAGTTCTTTATTTCAAATTGATGAAAGTAAATAGATAATGTTTAACATGTGATGTATGTCAAGGTGTGGTGAAATTATTTTCTAGCATCTATTATATTGCATGTGTACTCTGTCTTCAAACTCTCAAATAACATGTAATGGTCTGGAAAAGTGATGGAAATATTGATAATCTAAACTTGACATAGTTTGTGTTTGCATTACCGGGGCACAAACGTTACCCAAGGCCCAATCTTCCCCTAGATAGATCATTTTTTTTCTTTCAATACATTTTAAACACTGTAAACCCAAAAAACTGAATTGATTCATTATGAGTAAATATTTGAAAGGTACATAGATATATCACTGTTAAATCCCATCAAATCTTGTTGGATCGGTGATCTAGAGAATTGCACTACCATTAAACATTGACGATTCTAATTGGGCCTCATCAGTGGGTACAATTCCTATTGTTGATTCAAAGGTAATTTTTACCCCTCAACATGTTGGTGGGACTCAAATTTCATTTTGTTTTTGGATCAATCTTTTTCTAGTTTTAACAAGGTGTTTATGCATTTATGGATGATGGGGCATTCTTACCCATGTGATTGTTGGGTGAGATGAAGGTAAGGTAGATAGATGTTCCAAGGGAGAATGGATTCCTTCCCTAAACGATAAAGTACATAGAGGTCCCTATAGATTCTTTTGGAGTGACTCGGTCTACCTAGAGGGAATTAGGTAAAGTGTTGTGCCAATTTCTTTGTTGGTCAACTACGACTCACTTTAAGATATGGATCAAGTTTTTGTTAGTGGATTCAGCTAGGTAATTTCCTTGGGGGTAATAGTTGGATACATATTTTAGAATTATTCCCTTCTCTAAAGAAAATTCATTTAATTTCAGTGATGAAAAATAAGTAGCATTATCAAATACACAAGTAGTGGGTACTCCAAACCTGGTAATAATGTGTTGTTCCAGAAAATTGATTACTACTTCATCATTTATCTTAGTTAGAAACATGACTACCATCCAACGTGTGAAATAATCAGTGGCAGTGAGAATATACCTATGTTTCTTATATGAATGAGGTTTCATCTCACCGATTACATTCATCCCCCAGTATTTTAATGGCTCTTCAATGACAACATGTTGAATTGGAACAACAACCTTGCTTTCTCTTCCAGCTAATTTCTTAAGCATGATCATCGGTGAGCATGGGAGTAAGCATGATCATCTTTAAACACTATAGTCCAATAGTATCCAACTCTTAGGATCTTGTGGGATGTAGTTTCTCCAACGAAGTTCCCTCTAGTTGGTTCGTCATGAAGGTATTTTATGACTATGTCGACATCTTGTTTCTTAAGACATCGGAGGAGGACTTTGTCATAATTCCTTTTCAAAATGATACCGCAGACTAACTAGTATTTCCCATATTTCATTCTTATCTCCCTTCTCTGTTTTGCATTAAGGTGATCACGGGAAGTTTCATGTTGAAGATATTTCATTAGGTAATTATACCTTGAATTCTCAAATGATGGAATGTAAGGAGGTTGTTATGAATAGAGTATTGGTTCTTGTTTCCAGCCTTCTTCTTCGTGATCTTCGAAATCCATGGCCTTAGTTGCTAATTTGCATAGGCCTTGATATTTAACAATAGTTGTTGGTTTAAATTCCTAGTCATATTCCTATAAAGTAGTCATCCATTTTCCTCGACTTTCACCTAATTCTCTTTGTACAAAGAGAGATCCGACCTCTGGGTGAGAGACGATCACCTTGGTGTGATTCTTCAATATGTAAGGCATGAACTATTTAATGGCTTTGTGAACAACAAAATATTGCTTATCCACCAATGGATAGTTCATTTTAGCACCTTGAAGTCTATTTCTCATGAAATCTATGGGGAATGCACTCCCTTGTTGATCCTTTTGGGTGAGAACTACTGCAAGAGAATGATCTGAAGAAAATATGTACAAAAATAAGTCTTTGGTGAAATCTAGACTCTGAAGCATAGGGGAAGCGGCTATGGAAGCCTTAATTTGCTCAAAGGATTCCTTCTTAAAAATTTTCCATTTGAACTGAACATCCTTATTAATCCTCTATTGAATGGGTTTAACTATTTCAACAAAGTCAGGAACAAATATTCTCATGAAATTTATATTCCCGTAAAATAACTAAATAGACTTCTTATTGTTTGGAAATGAGATCTGCATGATGGATTTAGTGCATTCAGGGTCAACATAAATTCCATACTTATAAATTATGTGCCCCAATATTTTTCCTTTTGAAACATCGAAGATTATTTTCTTAGGGTTCATATAAATGTCGTACTTCTTGCACCTTTTGAAAATTTGTTTCAGGTGTTGCGAGTGATCAAATCTCTTCTTGGAATAAAATGTAACATCCTCGAGATAAATCACCATATCGTGACCAATAAATATTTTAAACACTATGTTCATTTCCCTTTGTAAATTAGCACTTGGATTAATCAATCCAAAAGGAATTATACGATACTCAAATGTTCCCCACTTGGTTCTAAAAGTGGTCTTCAACAAATATGGTTCTGCTACGAGAACCTAATTATGCCTAGAAAACTTGTCTAGAAGAGAAAACATTTGAGAAACAAAGATGATCTATAATATATGTTCCATCGGGGGAATAAGGTAATTACCCTTGTCAAAGGTGCAGTTTAGATTTATAAAATACACACATAGTGGAATCTACCCTGAATCAATTCTAACAAGTACCATATTAGACATCCAAGTAGAATGTTAGACTTTGAAGATAATCCAGGAATCCAACAATTTCTCTAACTCTTTTTGAATTAATTGTTCAAGAGTTGGATGCATATTCCTCAGTTTCTCAAAAACAATATGACACCCTCTTAGATATCAATGATGTATTGAATGATGGAAGTTTCATACATCTTTATATATTCTTAATTCTATGTGAATATGTCTCAATACTTCTTAAATAGCTATGTGAAGGTATGTTTATCTACCTCTAAACAACAAGTTCCTAAATTGATAAATTTGAGCTATTTGGAAATTCCTAGATTCACCAAAGCGTTCATCATGGTGGAGTTGTTTTTCTTTGGATTCATAGGTGTTCTGAACTTGGACTACAGATCAAACAAATTTTCAAGTGACAGTACATTCCTTGGGATGCAATTAGCCTATATATTATTTACTTCATCCCAATAATCCAAAGATTATGTTGGTGTATCTCATCACCTATTACAAAATATTTTAATATGTCAGCATTGGCAAGGAAGTCTAAAATCTGAGAATCATTGTTGAATACCCTCCAATTGGAGACATTGTTGGGTATGGAAGGCCTGAAAGGATTTCAACAGTAAAACCATTATTCGGAGGTGTGACTCTAGATGTTGCGTTACCTAAAATATTAGCAACAAAATTTTGAGAATGAGGTATGGAAGAAATATTAAATGCATCGAAAGGATTAATTACATTCCATACCTTATGATGGTAACCTTTTATATGATGAGACATGAAGGGTGTAGTATTCTTTACCTATCTGACAATTATTTATGAATCACCAAAAATTTGTAGGAATTTTACCTTAAGGTCGATAAAAAAATTTAGGCCTTGGACCAAATCTTTCTATTCAACAGTATTATTGGTGCATTCAAACTCTAAACAATAGGATATAAGAGTTTAATGCTTTTCAGAGTTAGTGGCGCCAGGAAGTAATCAAAAATTTTGTGATACTTAATTTTGTACTTGTGCTCCCATAACATGTTGTAGTAAATGTGAATAGGAAGGTTGGTTGGATTCCTGGCCCAACCCATCTTTGGATACTCATGGAAAACACATACCATGTCTAGAATGTAGGAGGACATGTGAAAACTAGGAAACTTCCCAAGGGTGGTCTATTTGGTCGCTCTGATAGCATATTCTAGGGATGCTGATAGAATATCATCCCAATTGAAATATGACTCAACATTGGTGATGTAGTATATGAGTGGCACCAAAGACAATGTGAACTTTGAAGCTTCCAACTCCCCATACAATATGCACAACATCACTACAATATATTGACATAGTGGCTATGTCAAGCTAGTGGGGTATTCACATGAGGGCCTTATCTTGAATGGTTTGTTGGGATTGTACCAAACCTTGCACAGATATTTCTCCTTAAGAGAGAATTTCTTGATAATTTCTTCATCCAATGATAAATACCCCTTCTCCAAGTGATACAAGGAGGCTATATTCAATTCTTGGAATGATTATATCGAGAATTCTCTAGCATTTAAAATGTATCTATTGTCTAGGTCTACATGTCACACTATCCATGAGATTGCATATGTGCATGGGAAGACTATTGTGTGGACTACTACCCTATGTAGTTTTGACTTCCTCATGTTCTTAAATAGTTCAAAATTAGGGTCGTCTTTTGCTTCTTGGGGGAAACTTTGTCTCTTGAACATATAGTAGACTTCACCCCATTTAAATGAAGTCCCCTTGTCTATAAATCCTATTGTATCATCATAAATTTGTCTTGGGAGGTTTTCCTCTTCTTCCTAGTGGATTCCACTTGCAGAGGCTACTTCCATGGGGGCTTTGATTGTAGTATTCTTGCGTGGTGTCATACTTGAATTTGCATCAAACATATTTTCCATTAGTATATCAAATAAATGATTAAAGAATATCATATTCTAATTGTCTCAAAGGGAAAATAAGTCATGAAAGAAAAAAAATATGTCATTAGTTTATGTAATTAGGTTATTTTTTGGGATTTTGGGAGGAATTTGGGAGTTAGTGACAAACTCGTCGATATTTACCTATACTGAAGTCTGGGGATTCATTTTTTTTTATATAATGGGAGGTGAGTCATCATTTGAAGAGGAAAGAATGGGAGACATGGTGAAGGCTTAACCAATTTTAGTTAAGTGTCCAAGGGAGGAATTGATTTTTATGTATCGGCATCAAAGAGACCAACACCTCCAATACGAAGGAGAGCCCTCATCAACATGCAAAAGGATAGTGTCAGTGTCAATCACATGAACTTTGTCAAAATGAAAAACTTGGGTTAGCGTTGATTACACAAACTTCGTCGATATGTAAAGGTAAGTGTTGGTGTTGGTCATACACACTAAGCCGACAAATAGAATATTGTATCGACGATGATTGCATGAACTTCATCAAAAAATGGAAAATTGTATCAACATTGGTCATCCAAAATTCAATGGTAAAGGTAAACCTTTATCAACATTGATTGTCCAAAATTCAAAGGAAAAGGGAAACTCGTATCAACATTGATCATACAAAATTCACTGATATTACTCTTTGAACTTGAAATTTGGCTAAATATAGAACTAGAATGACGAGTGGGTTTGGGCCTAACCCTATCTCACAAATATCAAATATTAGGTTTCATGCTTGGCTAAGGTTCATGTCTAAAATTAATCGATGAAAATATAGAAACCCACTCTAGAGGTGAATTGAAAGAGGGGTTGGGGGACATATTAGTTGGGTTGAGATTCATTTGAATACATAGCTAGACTGGTTATAGTTGATAAGGGTTCAAGGTAGCCAAGGTAATGGGTTTCGAGTGACGATACGGTGCTAGACGAAGTGCTAGAGGAATTTGTTTGACTTGGAGGGTTAGGGAAAGAGCCATGATTGACTCCACCGAGCGCTTGGGGTTTAGATGGGTTTAGGGTGTGAAAAAAGGGGAGAGGTTCTTGTGAATGATATGAAGAGAGAAGGAAATAGGGGTAGGGAAATGAGGGGTTGAAGGAACTGTGTGCTCAAAGGAAGGTAGGTTAAGTGGATTTTATGGCAGGATCACCTCCTATGGTTTCTATTATACTTGAAATTGATCTAAACTGAAATACGAAAAGTCCACATGGAAAGTTGAGAAAGAAATCCTACTTGACGCTCTGTTGATGTATGTAAATAAAGGGGATCAATGGAAGGTAAGTGTTATCTCATGGGATGGCTCCTCAACATACTCCAAATTCTCTCTCTCTCTCTCTCTCTCTCTCTCTCTCTCTCTGTGAAAAATGGTGAAACTACGAGATCATGGAGATTTTATTGATAAACCTTTAATCAGCATGAAAATTGATGTATCATAGGTCATCACCCCAAATTCCCTAGTGAAAGGTTTGTATATTAGTGACAATTGTCCGAAATGTGTTGTTATAAGGTTTGTATATCAGTGACCATCAATTGAAATACATCGGTATAAGGTTTTATGTGTCGGGGAAAATCATTCAAACTTTGAGAGTGAAAGTATTTTATACATCAAATATGACGAACGAAAGTAGGTATACATATCGACAATAATGAATTCATCTCCACCAATACACGACATGAATCTCGTCCTTTATGCAATTGTTGGTGTATTGGTAGTGTTTTCTAGAACATTTTTGGTGTACCAATGAAGTTTATTGGAATTTGGTTGATGTATTGGTGAATTTCATGAGAAATTGGTCGATACAATAAGACTGACACTTGGAATTAATTAAGTATTGTTTCATTTTCAGTATGAATGAGTTAGTCATGAACTTTCCAATACTTCCTATAACGGTGAGTTAATCATGAACTCCTCGATATAGCCAGAATAAAAACATTGCAAGTTAGAAAACTTCTAAGTGATGGATTGGAATGCTTCAATGAAGATCATGATAATGAGTTTCCTTTTCAACAATCTGAGAGAGTCTTAATACTAAAAGGAGGGTCCCTATTTCTTGGGAAGAATTTACTCTTCGAGAAATGAGATAAGAAAAAGGGAAGGTGTTGGTGCCTAGAAAAACAAGATTTGAACCATCGAATCAGTGTAAGACTTAGTACCTGCAAGATTAAACCAACAATTCATGAAGGTAAAAAAACTATGTAATCAATCCCCTAGATGGGGTGTTAGTTGGATATAGGTTTCCATGTGGAGGGAATGACGCTTGCGAGCGCAGTACCAACCATGTGATTGGTGCATGCACCTCCCCTCCTCCCACACTATGAATATGCGTAACCCTCACTCCATCCAGAGAACCATTAAATGTTCAAGCGCACTCCCCTCTGTCTCCTCGTCTGATCAATGGAGAAGTATTTATGGTGGTCACTTATACACATGTGCATCTTCCCTCTCCAACTCTATTCATATCATGTCTCTCCTTAGCTGGTCCATCATTTATCCCTCTTCCCAGTAGAGCCACCACTCGATCTGCATTCCTCCACGGTTTTCACTTGTTTTGTTAGGTATCCCTCCATGCCTTCATTCCCTCTCTTTGCTTCAGTCACGCCTCAGTTTCGAGGGAAATCCAATCGGCATGAGCATCCGGCCTCAGCCTACCCCAACACCTTCGCATAACTCTCTGCCTTCTTCTCCTTCCTCCTCTGGCCAGTCCTCTTAGAGCCAAAGTGACCTCCCGCCTTTGTCCTCGCCATGGGCCAACCGAGTCGAGTGGTTCGAAATTATGGGGAACTCATTTGGTTTTTCTCCTAGCCCATTACTAGACATGGCCTCTTCCTCACAACCCTCCTTGGTCATCCCATCAAATTCACTGGAGAATTATTCTCTGGAGCCACCACCTGTGCATCCACCCCTGACCATGTCTCCTTTGGAAGAAATCTCCATACACAGGGAGAAACCACTAAACCAGCCACACTCTTTCTCAGAATGCACCTCCTATGCAAAGTTTCAATATGGCATGGAAATTCTGCAAGACTTGGTGTTCATAGTACGCAAGGATGTAGATGACTTATGGTTTTGTTTGGAACAAATGGAAAAGAAAGGAACGGAAATTATTCAAATGATATCCACTCTGCAAGGCCCTTGACACTCCCCAGACTAGGAATCCAATGCACCAACAACCTCAACGGTGGTCTTGGCTTCGGTTCTCCAAACACCAATAGAGAAAAACTCAGTGGAGGTCTTCACTTTGGCTCTAAAGGCACCAGCAGCAGACAACATGGCACACAACAAATCGTCTTCATGAGATATGACACCTGCACAAGTGTCAGACTCCATGGATTTTTTTGTGTTTTGTTTATGCTTCCATAAGTGTACTTTTGGATATTTCTCTTTTTTCCTATCATAATTTAGTCCTAGTTGTTCTAGAAGGTCGAATAGATATGAACGAATCGGTTTCCCCATGGGGTGATTCTTTTCTAGATGATTAAAACTAGGGTATTTTTTGGCTTTGGAGGTATTGGATTAATTGGTTTCCCTCCGGGGAAATTCAACATTCACAGTCCTCGGACATTCATGACGCTACTGTAAATTTGCTTCTGAAAGGTAATGTATACATATTTACTTACAAAAAAAACAAAAAAACTATGTAATCAATGTAAATGTAAAATTGATATAATACATAAATGAGAATGTGAGATGAAAATAAAAAATTAAATGTAATAAGAAAATTGAATATGAGAGAAGGATAAGGAATGGGAAGTGAAGGGTCATGGCTATTGGCCTTCCCCTAGCCCCAAAATCTCCTTATTTTCTCATTCACTCTCATCTTCAATGGCTCTTTTTGAAAAGAGATAAATAGGGATAGAGAGCCATGAAAGATTATACTAGAGATTTCCAAAATAAAGAGACTAAGTCGGCCCCATTTGAAGATGTTTTTCCCATTTGGATTTCCAAGGTAAATAATATTTCCATGTGAAATGGTTTTGGTCTATGTGTTGATTATACTACCATGTCTAATTGGCGTTTGTAGTTTATTGAAGTTGTTATTTATATTTTAATGGCTACTCTATAGTATTTTTATAGTTTTTGTGTCAGTGATAATACTTAGAACTCAACTATATCTACAGTGTGGAAGTTTTCTTTGATATTGTAGTGTTTTCATGGTCAATACCTATCCAAAAAAATCTTTTTCCTCCACCATTGGGTGATTTCAAATATGGGAAATCAATGGCTCCCATTATAGAGATATTTCTATTAGTTTGGTTGTTGTTAAATTTGTTTTCTTATGGTTGTTAGTGTTTTCTCTCTCTTGAAAGTTTCCCACTCCACTCCCTAAGCTAATCTTTGTTTTTTGTCCATGTTTTCACTCACCCAAGGACTGTACAAACTCCACTCAACCATATTTCTTATTGTTGGGTGAATTATTCACTTGTTTGGAAGGTTTTCCTCCTACCTAGGTCATTTCCCACTTACCTAGGGTGAATTTATTTCACATGGACCATGAGTCTATTTCTTGGGCGATTCAATTAGTTGTTGGGAATTTTATTTGATTGCTGGGGGCAATTATTTTTTCCATGGACCATCACTTAATGCTTGGAAATTTTAATTCACCATTGGACCAATTTTTATCAACTAGGTCATATTCTCTTTACCCACAGGTCATTTTTCCTTTCTTGAACAATTTCACATCCTCCCTGGGTGATTTATTTCTTTTGTGAACATCTTAATTCACTACTAGATGAATTTTTATCAACTGGGTTGATTTATCTCTTGCTAGAGCACTCATCATTTTAATATGGAAAAATGAGTATCCATAGTGTAACACACCTAACCCCAAGTTGGGTCATGCTACTACTAAAACAACCCAACAAAATTTCTAATACCAATTCTAAATGCCAAAATAGCACACAACATGAAATCCAATCTCATGAAATTATCTATGCTATTTAAAAGGGTACATGCAATTATTTTACTTTGCATAGCCACAACTAAATAACATACAAAAACATTCAACCACATAATTAAATATTTGAATGCATTATTCTTCTCACTGCAAGTGACAATAACCAAAATATCTCAGGGTTAAATGCACAACAACTATATCAACGTCGAGCATAAATAAGAACAACAAATAAAACACTTATTTTATGAAATATGCAACTCATTACATAGGAATAACGTTCCTCCAAAACATATACTTGTTCAAGTTCTCAGTAGAAAGTTACCACCACGTTGGGGATATGAATCCATAAAAGGTGGTAGTCCCTAAGGATGACTAATTCCCCTCTCTCAGTAGTAAAATTCCCACAACAAATTCCAGTCCGCTATCTCTCTTCCACACAACCTACAAAACTCAAGAGATGGGATCCCCATTCACTGCTCAAAGTCCCTTAGGCCTTCCCACTCCCCTCCAGGGATTCTAACATAGGTTGGATATGAAATATATCTGTTGGGGCCTCAAGAACTCTACAAATCAAATAAGAATTCACACAACAACCAAACACTTGCTTCACTTGAAATTTTTTGAATAGAATATTTCTCATAGGCCCACATCCTCTCTTTCCATGAAATTATAACTCAAAATAACTACCAAACGTGCCCACTATGACTTCCTTCAAGCTTCAACACTTAGAACTCCTTTGTTTTCTAGAAAACTCCATGTAAAAACTACTCTACATGAAAAAACATGAATTATGTAATTCACCTCCCCTACCCATAAAAATGTCCTCTCTTTATCTTGATTTCTTCACTCATACTCTTCCCCAAGATGGTTGTACTCAACCCCATGCTCTCAATAACTATGGGATGTGAATTATCACACCCTCCCTCTTACATGAATTCAATTATTGGGCTCTAGAAAACTCAATAGATAATGGAAGGTTCATGGTAAGGATAATTTAGAAAGAAATAGGTTTGGGTTTAATATACATGGGTAAACTCTCCCCCTTGGAACTCTTCCCTCTCTTGTGGAAACTAATCCCCCAAATATTCTTCTATGTTCATCTGCAATTGGAGATACATTTTATTCATTATATTCAATTTATATCATTTACATATTACATCACTTGACGCTTGACCATACATTACATTTACGATATACATCACTAGTTTTGGGTTTGAAAACTAGGATGTTACATCCCCCCCACCCTACAAACAACATTGTCCTCAGTGCACATGACCATACAATTTACACATTGACATATATGAAATATTAAATCAAAATAATAGATAATTACAACACTTAATGACTCACACAACAATTCCAACTAGAAACACTCTTTTCCCCTCAACTTACACTTCAGTTGGAAAGAAAATCTCAGAGTTGTGGCTCTAGGAACTCCAATTGCCAAAATGGAGTCTTCATTCGCTTATGTACAAATGTACATTCAATTTTCTTCCAAATTTGCAAAACATTGTGGGTATACTTCCTGCATGGCTTCCTCATGCTCCCATGTAGCGTCTTCAAGACCATAGCAGGTCCATTGAACCTTTTCCAAGTTGATGTCTTTGTTCTTGAGCACTTTGGATTTTTTATCCAGGATGCACACCAATTCCACTCGGAAGTCCCCTTCATGTTTCACCTAGATCACATTCCAATCAACCACATGATTAGGATCATGTACATACTTTTTAAATAAATACACATGGAACACATTATGAATTCTTATGTATACAAGTAATGCTAGCATGTATGCAGCTGCAACACCCCGATTTTAATCCCTATGAACTAGAATATATAATGTAAATGTGACATTGTGTTGGTGAGCCAGTAAATTTGAAAAGGGGTTCGAGTTCCTAGGAAATGTCATACTTCTATATACATTAATAAACATACATTATTGGTTGCAATATAGACATGGACAAGAGATAGGGGGATATGGTTGCATAAGAGAGGGGGCTTAAGGGGATAAGTCTTTTTATTATATTTTATTTGTTCATATTGACTTTAATTGAGAAAATTGGTTACCTCATCTTCTCGGGGGGGGGGGCATGTGGTTCTTGATTTCATGTATTTATATAAACATCCCTTGTGGGTTGTTTTGGGGGTTCTTATCCATTCACTCTTACACTCTTTATTTTGGTTGTTTGTTCTTGATTCATATTCCTTGCTCTTGCTAATTAATGTGCTCTTGGGTTGGGCATGGAAAAAAATGGTTGGAGGAGGAGAGCCATATCTAGATGGTTCTAATAAATTACAGAATCATTCTAGGAGGGAATGGATTCCTTTGTCCATGAGATTGATGGCAGTTCAGAAAAATATTTCCATAATTGAGAATCCTTGGAGTTTCTAGTAGGGAGATTTCCTGACCATTAGCACTGGGGCCCTGGAGAGAAATGTAACAACCTGAGGGATTGCATGGAAGAGAAATGGGTTCATTTGCATGGGTTGTGTAGGTTAAAGGGGAAAGAGAGCTGGAAATCGGGATTGTTGTTTGGTTGGGAAAAAATGAGAGATTTTTAGATAACTAGTGTGTTTTTATATTTGGCCTAGGACCCATCCTTGTGGATTCATAGCCTTGGCTTGGGGGTGACACTATTGTTGAGAGTGAATGAACAACACTGTCTATGGTTGGGAGGAACATCCTTGGTTTGCATCCAGTTGGTGAATGTTTACTTGAAACGTTAAGTTCTCTCTTTGTTTTTTGTATAATGTATATTATGATGTGTATTAATTATTATATTTGAAATATGCATTTATAATGTTCCTTCCTGCTAGTTATTTGTTGTGCATGACACATTATTCATTTATTTTATGATGTAGCATCAATCTCGATTATTGCATGTGTGTATTTCATGCTTCTTTATCAACTAATTGTTATTAGAATTCAAAATCGATTTTTAAGTGTGTTTTAAAGTAGAGTGGATAGCCTGTGGGTGGTTGGGTATGTTACAGATCTAGCCCTGTCTTTTCTAATATCTCAAAATTCCCATAATATATTGCCGCGAACTTTTTGGCAACTTCCCAATTTCAGTGAGCTTCTCTTGGATTTAATTTTAAAAAAACATGCTCACCTACTTTGAATTCCCTATATGTTCTTATTTTATCAACATATCTCTTAATCCTATCTTTCACAACTTTCAAATTATTCCTGATCTTTACTATTTTCTCTTTCATTTCCTTTAACAATTTTGGCCCAATCGTGACTCTATCTGTTGGGTTATCCAAAATTACTAGTGTGTTGCATTGTTTTTCATACAATACTTCAAATGGGCTCATCTTCAATGATTCTTGATACCCATTATCATAAGAAAACTCAACTAAATGGATATAGTATTCCCACCTAGAAGGCTTGCCCATTATATACATTCTCAACATATCTTCAATTATCTGATTAATCCTTTATGTCTTCCCATTTGACTTTGGGTAATATGTGGTACTGAAATTAAGATTGGTCCCAAATCCCTTAAATAACCCTTTCCAAAAATAGAAGTGAACTTGGGATCTCTATCCCACACTATTTCCTTAGGCACAACATGTAACCTAGCAATTGTTTTCATATAAATTTCTGCAATATTGGCTTCTTTATGAGTTATTTTTACTGGAATGAAATGTGCAAGATTGGTAAGATTTTCCACCACTACCATGATGGAATCATGTTGCCTTGTCATCCTCAACAATTTGGTAATGAAAAAAATAGTAACAACTTCCCATTTCCATTCAGGAATGGGTAAGGGCCGCAACAATCCCACTGGATTTATGTGTTCAACATTTACCTTCTGACACTCCATGCATCTGACCAAATAATCAGTGACATGTCTCTTCATACTGGGTGAAAAATATTGTCCTCTTACAACTATAATAGTTTTCTAGTATCCTGGATGTCTAGTGTATGGCACATTATGCATCTCCTTTAAAATAGAATTTCTCAATCGCTGAGAGTTGGGAACATAAAATTTGTTACAGAATAAGAGGATTGGGAACATAAAATTTGTTACAGAATAAGAGGATTCCATCCTCTTCTAGATTATAATCCTTATATTTCTATTGTACATTATTATGTTGTAATATTTCTTTAACTTGCACATAATGCTGGTCCGTTGTTAAAGCCTCTAGAACTCTATCTTTTAAATATGTCATGTACATACTAATGGTTTTATCATGCATTTTATGAAACCTTCTGTTGAGTGAATCATCCACCTTGTTCTCTTTTCCCCTTATGTTATTGATATCAAAGTCATATTCACTGAGAAATTCCAGCCATCTAGTTTGTCTAACAGTTAGTGTTGGTTGTTCAAACAAGTATTTTAAACCACTATGGTTTGTACTCAATTCAAATTTTATGCCCGTAAGGTAATGCCTCCACATCCTTAACACATTTACTATGGCTTACAACTATAATTCATCTATGGCATAATTTATTTCATGCTCCTTGAATTTTCTGGACTCATAAAAAATTACATGCCCATTTGATGTAAGGAATCCATCAAGAACTTCCTTGCATGCATCTATGCACACCATAAAGTCCTCATCTAGATTTGAAACTTTTAAAATAGGTGCAATAGTTAGAGAATCCTTCAAGTGTTGGAAATTTTCTTCACAGTTAATACTCCATTCAAATTTTACTCCTTTCTTTTGAAAATACGTTATTGGGTGTGCAATCTTGGAGAATCCCATAATGAATCTCCCTTAATAACCAGCTAGACCCATAAATGATCTAACCTATGAAATGTTTGTTGGGATTGACCAAATTTTGATTACTTCAATCTCTTTTGGATCCACTCCTATGCCATCTTCTAAAACAATGTGACCCAAATAATGGATATTCTTTTGATAAAAAATGCATTCACTCAACTTGGCATAAAACTGGTGCTCTCTCAATTCTTGTAGTACCATTCTCAAATGTTACTCATGATCCTCCTCTATCTTGGAATAGATAAGAATATAATCCAAGAATACAATGAAAAATGTATCCAGGAATGTTTTGAACACCCCATTCATTAGACACATAAATGTAGAAAGCGCATATGTCAACCCAAAAGGAACCACTACAAATTCATAGTGTCCATACCTTTTTCGAAAGGTTGTTTTACTAGTATTTTCTTCTCTAATTATCACTTGATGATAACCTGATCTGATGTCAATATTGGAGAATATCTTTGCTCCCTTCAAATGATCAAAAAAATCATCAATCGTTGGAAAAGGATACTTGTTCTTTACCGTAACCATGTTCATTTGTTTGATGTCAATACATAACCTCGACGTTCCCCAAGAATAAAGAACTAAGGCACCCCAAGGATAAACACTTGGGTGTATATACCCTTTCGTCCACAACTCTTATAGCTACATTTGCAACTCTTTTAGCTTTGGTGTGTTCATCCTATAGGGAGATTTGGATACCGGGGAAACTCTAGGCATTAAATAAATAGAGAAATATATATCCCTCTTTGGTGGAAATCCTGACATCTTCATACTCTTTCAAGGTTGGATAATTTTCAAGACTTGTCTCCTTATCCTTCAATGGCTCTTCCATATGGGATACATATGGGCTCTTCCATACGGGCCATTTTCTAAATTTTTTTATTATCTTTAATGTTGAAATCTCTCGAACATATATAGGCCTTGGAATACCTTTCACTATCCTTGAATTCCATTCCTCGTCAAGACACGTGAAAGCCTTGTTATAAAAATCTAATACAACATGATTTTTTTCTATCCAATCCATACCAATCAAGCGGTCATAATATTGAAGTTGTATGATGTTCAATTCTACCTTAGTGTTAATTCCATTCATGTTTATTGGGAAATAATTAACAATATCATTGATTCTTCTCTTAGTTCTAGTAGCTAGATGAACTAACCAAGACTTTTCATCCTTACATTTCTTCAATTTAAATATTTCAACTAGATTTGGATCTATATTGCTATGACAAGATCCAGAATCAATCATAATAGCTATAGGATGATTATCAATCTTACCTTCCACTTCAGTTAGGTGGTATTGATAGTCTACTTGTCTATTGTCTAAGGCTACACAGATCCTTGGCATGCTTATTCCCATGTCCTCTATTGTATCCTCTTGCTTGATGTTATGCATAGTCTTCATTTAATCTTCTTGGTGAGGACAATATTTATACATGTTATCTCCTTCACATATCCAACACTTTATGTGTTATTGTATTGGCCTCTTTCCCAAATAATCTATCATTTTCTGATTACCTTGAGATGGATGCCCTGGTTGATGTGCTCGAGAAATATTCCCTATGAAAGGTGGTTTGAATCCTTTCTTACTTTGATCCATATTTCTTTTCTTCTTATCATCCTAGGCCTTTTGGAAATCTAGGCTTCCTTTGTTATTCTCATACAAATACTTATCATTTATTATGGCTTCTTCTAAATTACTGGGCTCATAAAATTATTTTTTATCCTTGTTAAAGGATGGAAATCCATTGAAGAACATATGAATTTTGACCTTCTCATCCCTGATGAAGCTCACATGCATAAGGAGTTCCAATAATTTCCTCTCATATTCATTCATGGTCATGTTCCAAAGTTTGATTTCAAATAACTCTTGAATCTTCTTGTCATAATATTTCTTTGACAAGTACTACTGTTGAAAATATTTCTTGAACTACTTCCAAGAAATTATCTTCTCATCAAGGTGCTTAGCATGCTTAAGCTGATCCCACCACATATATTCCTTTCCTTGAAGGTGGTAGGATGAAATTTAGGATTCTACATTTGATGAGTAATCTTGTAACTGGAATTATTTCACCATTCCCAAAAACCATGCTTTTGCATCTTCTCCTTTCTTGTTCTTTCCATAAAATGATGGTGGCTTGATATTCCTTAGTCCCCTTGTAATATATCTTACCCATGTCTCCTCTTTTAATGTCTGAAATGAGACATACTTGAGCTTCTTTTAGACCTTCCATGTGGATATTCTCTTCTAGTCAAGTTCCTTAGGGAATGACGATGTTGATGTCTGCTAACACTCCTTGATTGTCTATATCCTTCATGATCATCCCTCCTATCATGAGATCTAGATACTTCCACTTTCCTTGCACTAGCTTCTTGCTTTGTGCCAAAATATTTATTGACTTGATTTTGTAGCATATTCAGGCTCTGTAGTGTTTCCTCCTAAGGTTTCATAATATTTTCATTGTTGGCCCTATATCTTTTCACTTCTATTTGTAGGATTCTCATAGTTATCGACTTCTTCCTGTCTCTTCTTCCATTATACTTTGTCTCAGCATTTCCCGTACTAACATGAATAAATATAATCTCCTCCTCATGGTTGTAAGACCCTTGTGCATCATCCATATCTCTAGTTCTCATATAGGAACTAAGGTATGCTTTCATGTACCTCTAATTATGCAAGAATGTGCATGCAATAATTGTTGTCAGAATTAAGAATATTGAAAAATATTTATTAATTATACTATAGGTCATTCTTCATTTCAAATTTTGAAGAACATAAATGCACTAGTCCAAATTTTGGGTTGATAGGTGGCTTATCCTCCTCAATACCTTTCCAACAACTATTTGTTTTCTCAAATTTGAGTTCCAATCTTAACTTTATGGTCTTTGGAAGTTTAGACTATTTTCCAATTTTATCCCTATATGCTACATGTGTCTTCTTTCTCTTTTTGCACATTTTACATACCCAGATTCCAAATCTGGATCCACAATTGTCTTCTATGGTTCCTAATATTTCCATAGACTTATCTTCTTCCACAAATGTACCTTTGGCATGACACGTATATTGTGATGTGGCATGGCATGTCGATATGGCATGGAACTCTAGCTGATGTGGCATGTGTCAACCTAATTTATTTGCATAAATGGGACACTATTATGTCAATCCAGGGTTGGTAAAATTGTGAGGCACAATCATTGTATGTGAGGGAATTAGCTTTGAAAAATTGATCTATAATCCTTTAAACTAAGAATGAAATACAAATTTGAGAATGATCATCAACTACTTAATGAAATCTTTTAACTAGTTTTTAAAGGGAGAGTGGAATTGTCAAACACGATCTAATTCCTTTAACCTAAGTTTGTCACAGTTCCACTAGTAGGAAAACATGTTACAAAACTTCAATGCCTCTACAAAAGAAGGCTCTTGTAACTATACTCTATCAACTTGTGAAATTCAAAGGTTGAAAATAATGTTTTAAGACACATGCATGATGAAAATGCTATAAACTAAAATCTAAGACTTCCAATCTTATAAGTATCACAACCTCATTTGTGGAAATTCATGTTGTAAAGTTATATTGCCACAATGGTTGTTGGATCTTTGCAACATTACTCTGTTGGCTAGTGAAAAGTTTCATATTGTAAGGAGGTATATCAATCATTCAGATGCTAGGAGTTTTGAGTTCAATTCTAACTTCTTCCATCTAAATTCATCATAGTCTCACTAGTAGTAAAGAAAGGTACAAGGTTATGTCAACTCTATGAAAGTAGGTTTCTTTTGCTATAGTACCCTATTGACTTTATGAAGGTTATAGATTGGAATAAAAATAATCTATCATCTAACAATTAAATCATCTACAATGACATGGACCAAAGAAAGAGGGGCCTCCAAGCCTAGTTCATGCATAGGAAGAAGAAGAAACTAACTAAAGGAAATCAAAACTTTTCTATTAAGCATAAGAACTATTTACAAACTGAGTTAATGAGTTATTTCTCTCTCTAATTTGAATCCCCTCAAGATTAATAGTTTATCTTATTTATACAAAAGGAAATGTAACAACTAATCCTAGTAATACTCTCATGGAGTAATGATGCAAAAAAATCATATCCTAAATATGTTCAATTGAACTTGATTTGGTGAGGATCCCACAATTTTATAAATCATCCTGAATCAGTGTGTTTTGTTTTTATGGAATTGTTTGTTGCTACCCTCATTTGCTGGTGGGTTTTTGGTTCATTTTCTCACATCCAAGAGGAAACACACAATGGTATGAAGTCAGGGATCCAAATACATGTTCCTGTTTCCTCCATATTGTCCCGAAACCATTTCAATGAATGAAAAATTACAAGAACTGAATTATTCTTGTAATTACTAATAAAATCCAAATTTTAACTATTCAACTTGTTGATTTTTAACAATTTAAAAAAATAAGAATTTACCTAATTATGCCTTGGAATGTCTTCATTGGGATAACATGGATGGAGAATGTGCCAAAAAGAGATATATAATGGAAAAGAAGTGTTGGGTTGTTATATTATTTGGAGTGAAATTCTAGTCGAGGTGAATCGACTGATGGTCAAAGGTCGAGGTGGATCGACAACAATCACGGTCGAGGTGGATCAACAACAAGTCGAAGGTCGAGGGAGCTAACCGCGGAAATTCAAATTTGAAGACATCGATGGTAATTTAACCGAAAAGAGGTATAAGTGTGGGTATGATATGATCGACTAGATACCAAATGAAGGACTGATTGGTAGTCATTTGGTAACCCGACTTGGAGTCAACTATAACAAAATCCCAGGATTTGCGGGATTTGTAGCCAATGATATGCATGGATCTATAACCATTTTTGGGCACTAATATTTATCATTTTCTTGTTATAAATCCCATAAAGAGGCATGTTGTAAGGTCTTAAATGATAATGTAGGTTAATGTATAATAACTAGTCTTTAGAGAAATCTCTAGATGTAGGTTGTTGGTCATGCATATGTAAGCTAGATTGGCTACGGGGTTGTTCTTGCACATAAAAGAGGATATGATGTCGATTGTGTCTTAGGTGTGGACCAAGGTTAGACTTGTAACCTTTTATTCTGATTGAATAAGAAAACATGAGAGAAGAATTCTCAAGGAAGGTTGGTTTTCCCGGTTAAGGGTTTCCAGGGTAAAATCTCGGTGTACTGTGTGATTGCTTGTGGCATTTGCATTCTTGATTAAATTCTTCTTCTCTTCTGCTAGGATTAGTGTATAAGTTTCTTTCATTTCCTGACATGTGGTATCAGAGCCTAGGTTTTACCTAACAAGTGAGTTATCAGAGCAGTGTTATGATTTGGCAAGTATATGAGATCTTGATTTGTCAATCTTGAAGCTAAGAACTAAACCATAGGTATAGTAAGAGTCATAAGTCATAAATTGTGTTAAATATTAGGGTAAAGAATGGCGAGCAATTCCATAATAGAGATAGAAAAATTCAATGGCTAGAATTTTGAGTTTTGGTAGCTTAAAATGAAAGATCTTCTTGTAGATTGAGAATAATGGGCATTGGTATGTCCAGGTACCTAGCCAACAAGCATGTCGAAAAAAGAATGGGAGAAACTCGAAAGAAGAGAAAGAATTATGATTCATATTTTTCTTATGGATTCAGTGTTGTTGAATGTCTCAGGTGAATATTTAGAAAGAAACTATGGGACAAGCTGGGAAGCTTATACTAGTTGAAATATATGGTAAATAAGTTGTTTCTTAGAAAGAAACTGTATCTTCTGAGGATGGGTGATGGAAGTTCTGTGACTGAGAATTTAAATGCATTTAATACTGTGTTAAGCCAGTTATCATCTGTGGATACTAAGATCACTGATGAGGAGAAGTTTATCAGTCTATTATGTTATTTTGTGAGCTCAGTGGTGTTGGGATCACACAAGAATTCTAGGAGGAGGCAGTTGATACTGCAAGATATCTGGTAAATATGTCTCATTTTTCAGCATTATTCGACATGACACCAAATGAGGTATGGTCTAGTAATAATCCTTCAGTGGAACATCTCAAAGTATTTGGTTTTGATGCATTTTTGCATGTTCCCAAGGAAAAGAGGAGCAAGTTGGAAAAGAAGGTATTCAAATGTATTTTCATTGGATATAAAGAAGGAATGAAATGATATAATGATCTAAAAATGAAGAAGACTTGTATTCTTGAAAATATTTGCAAGTTAAATTTATGTGTTAAAATGCAAATGGATCAACTTTGCAACACAACTTTAATAGGATTTACCCATTCAAGATGCATATAAACAACATCATAATCAATGAACAGAAAACACATAACACAACAAATGATAAAGGAGTTCACCCCTCTCTTGGGCTACATCTCCTGGTCCAGCTTCCAATGGATCATTTGTATTATTCACTCAAAGTTCTCAAAAATGTGCTTTACAATGTTAAAAATGCCAAATAGACTGCTCCAATGGCTTCAGAATGTCCCAAAACCCCTAGTTGGGATTTTTCGGCACCTCGTCTGGCCAAAAATTGAAGTAGATAGGCTTCCTGGAAGTCTCCCCTTCAAGCTTGTTGTCTCTACATCTACAAAACGCACCTCCCTTGGCTCAACCTAGCCCACACACAATTTAAAGCGTAAAAAATTGGCACCGGGCGCAACCTCACAACCGGTCCAAACTGTCGAACAGTTACGCACCGGCCTTAACTACCAAGGCCCGTGGGCACATGGTCGTCACATGACCACGTGTTATAACACAACAGGGCTTAAATTTTAAAAACCGTTGATAACCGTAATTTTTAAACCCGTGCGCATATATATGTTGGTCACATGTCATACCAAACCATGCATATTCAAATGGTTATAACATATGTTACGGTGGGTCTAACCACCATAGCTCCGATCGCATGCAATATAACATATAACCATGGGTCGGGGCTTAGCCCCAGCCCAGTCCACGCCCCAACATACATTTATGTGATGTTAAATACATTTCAACACATATATATATCAAGTAACATGTGCGGGTGCACCGGTTGGGCAGCCTTTCCCAAAGATTTACCCTGCCCCAGAGGTCACGGGGTCGACTCCTACTGAGTGCAAATATTTTAACCAACAAACAGGTGACACATGGCGGCCATTGATTGGGCCACGTGTCGCCATCCCATTCGTTGCCAACAAACCATGTCACATGCCAACTGTCCAATAACTATCTGCCACATCATCATATGGCCTACCACGTCATCGTATAGCCTACTACGTCATCATACGACCTACCACATCATCGTTCATACGGACTATACGAACTGTACAGTCAGCATCCCTTTTTTTACCTGTTTGCCATTTTGAACAGAACGCGATATCTCTCGCTCCCGACGTTATTTTGAACCTAAACGAGTTGCGTTGGGTTTGCAATGATGAGGCCTATACTCTCGTTCAATTTGAAGTGATTCCGAGCAGTTTGAATTTTTGAGCAAAATTTGATCCCCTGATCACACCTCCCCATTGGAAAGATTTTGGACCTCCAAAAAACTATTTTCAGTCTATTTGAAGATGAGGGTATAATTCCCTCACTCTTCCAACCTCAATCCACTTGGCTTTGCTTGGATTTGTACCTTTAAGGCCAACTCGAAGATACTCCACATTTCCTCGTTTTGAAGTTCGCATTCTCCTGTTAAGGATGGTGTCTTCATGCAGTTCTGTAAGATATTCTGGGGAAAAATCATCTATAGAAGGAATCTGAATATGCTCTCCTTGATCATCAATCAATGGAGGCTCATACAATTTCAAATTCTCAACATTAACAACTACATACATTTGCATATAAGGAGTCAAATCTAAACGAAAGGCATTGTTACCAATCTTGTCGATAATCTTGAAAGGACCATATCGAATCGGTTTCAATTTTTTACCTTCTCCTTTAAGCCTCTCCTTACTGATGTAAATACAAACTTCATCTCCAACTTGGAAACTGTTATCAACACGATGTTTGTCATGTTTGGTCTTGTACTTGGCTTGACTCTTTTCCAACTGCTCTTGCACCATTTGATGTATCGATTGAATTTGTTCAATGAAATTTTCTGCCCTATCAATGTCATATTAACCATCGATAGCAATATCCTTCCCAAAGATAAAATCTAAAGGAGATTTGGGAAAATAGCCAAAACATGCTTCAAATGGCGACGTTTGAGTTGAAGAGTGCTTAGCTCAATTGTACGCATGATGAATGTAATGTAAATGCTCATCCCAAAGTTTAGGATGCTTACAGCAATAAGCATGAAGAAGATGCACCACTGTTCAATTTACTACTTCTGTTTGACCATCTATTTGCGGATGAAAATATGTGCTCTTTTTAAGTTTGGTGTCCATGAGTGCCCATAAACTCGTCCAAAAACTTCCAACAAATCGAGAATCCCGATCAGAAATAATGGATTTAGGCAATCCAAAATTCACCCAAACATTTTGAAAGAATATTTGTACCATCTTTTCAGCTGTAACCTGCCTTGTACAAGGCATCAAAATACACATTTTTCTAAATCGATCAACCACAACATAAAGATAATCATGATTTTGTCTAGACATAGGTAAACCTCCTACAAAGTCCATGGAAATGCTTTCCCAAGTACGAGAAGGAACTGGAAGTGGAGTATACAAACCCAACTTTCGATTGCTAGGTTTACTTGTGGCACATAACGAACATCCTCGAACATATCTTGAAACACTTTCATTCATTTTAGGCCAGTAGTAGTATCTTTGCAAATTAGCCA
>ML781508.1:163476-183932 GCA_009831015.1 Picea engelmannii
TATTTTGTTATTGGATTAAATCCCCATTGTGGATTAATCATGTCATTATTATTATTATTATTGTTATTGGATTAATCCCCATTGAGGATTAATCATGTCGGTAATTGTATAAGGACCAAATCCCCTTTTGTGGATTGGTCATCAGACAATTACAAAGTGTTGAATAAGAAGTCGGCCCCAGCAGTTATAATGGAAGACCCAGAATTAATTAAAGGTGGGTTTTCCCACCCAGAGTGAGAGGTCGGCCCTGCTAGATGGTGACCCTTCACACGTGCCATATTGATATAAATAAGAGGATAGCACCTCACTTCTAAGACACACTCACTTGCTCATTATATTATGAGGCAAGCTACAATTGGAAGTTAGAGAGAGGAAAAGAAGGGTGGCGCATCTCTTGGGGAGGACTTTCTGTATTGGTTTGAGTTATCTCTTGAACATTGTATAAGCCATTTATGATAAGGAAGTTTTTGCTGGGTTTTCTTCCCCTAGAGGGTTTCCTAGGATAAATGTTGTGTCTCTTGTGAATGTGTATTTCTCAGTGATCTTGTTCTTATTATGCTCTTATCCTATGAAATGAAAAGAACTATAATAATGGCATAAACATTAACACCAACCTTAACTACCAAGGCCCGTGGGCACATGGTCGTCACATGACCACGCGCTATAACAAAACAGGGCTTAAATTTTAAAAACTGTTGATAACCGTAATGTTTAAACCCGCGCGCATATATATGTTGGTCACATGTCATACCAAACCATGCATATTCAAACAATTATAACATATTATATGGTGGGTCTAACCATTGTGGCTCCAGTCGCATGCAATATAACATATAACCATGGGCTGGGGCTTAGCCCCGGCCAGGTCCACGCCCCAACATACATTTATACGATGTTAAATACATTGCAACGCATATATATATCAAGTAACATGTGTGGGTGCACCAGTTGGGTGGCCTTTCCCAAAGATTTACCCTACCTCGGAGGTCACGGGGTCGACTCCTATTGAGTGCAAATATTTTAACCAACAAACAGGTGACATGTGGCGGCCATTGATTGGGCCATGTGTCGCCATCCCATTCATTTCCAACAAACCATGTCACATGCCAACTATCCAATAACTGTCTGCCACATCATCATGCGACCTACCATGTCATCATATGGACTACCACATCATCGTATGACCTGCCACATCATTGTATGGCCTGCCACATCATCGTTCGTATGGACTGTACGGACTGTACAGTCAGCATCCCTTTATTTGCCTATTTTCCATTTTGAACAGAACATGATATCTCTCGCTCCCGACATCCATTTGAACCCAAACGAGTTGCATTGGGTTTGCAACATTAAGGCCTACACTCTCGTTTGATTTGAAGCAATTCCGAGCACTTTGAATTTTTGAGCAAAATTTGATCCCCTGATCATATAAGCTATGGGATCCTACATCAAGGAGAATAGTGTACAGTGGATATGTGGTCTTCAGAGAAGTCAGAGGTAATTTCAAGCTTGAGGAATTTGTTCAAACCAAGAATAATCTTGATACAATGTGGTTTGAACTGAGGAATGAAGAAGATAATTCAGATGAGTTGAATGAATCTGAGGAAGAGGTGGAACAACTGACTTCGGTGGTAAGGAGATCATAAAGAGTAAGGAAACCCTTTGAGAAGTATAATCCACCTGACTTTCATTTTTCATTCATGCTAACTGCCATCGATGAGGAGCCCAAGTTGGTCAGTGAGGAAGTCAACTCGGCAGAAAGTAAACTCTGGAAGGATTCCATGGTCGAAGAGATGGAATATTTGTACAAGAATGAGACATGGGATTTAGTAAAGTTACCTAGTCGAAGGAAGCCCATTGGTAGCAATTGGGTGTTCAAGAAGAACATGAATGCCACAGGACAAGTCAAGAATTTCAAATCTCGACTGGTAGCGAAAGTTTATTCCTAATTCGAAGGAGTCAACTTTGGTGATATTTTTTCCCCTGTTGCAAAATTAACTTCCATTAGAGTACTAATGTCTTTGGATGCAAAATCAATCTGTAGATAGAACAGATGGATGTGAAGACAATGTTCCTACATCAGGAACTAGAAGAAAAAATCTACATGAAATAACCTGAAGGATTTGTAGTAAAGGGAAAGCAAGAGTTGGTGTGCAAACTCAAAAGATCCCTTTATGGTCTAAATCAATTTCCAAGGATGTGGTACCAGAAATTTGCAACATACATCCTTAGTTTGGGATTTGTGAGAAGCAAAGTTGATCACAACATGTATTTCGAGGAAGAAGGTGGGTATTTCATATATGTAGCTTTGTATGTCGATGACATGTTGTTGATTGGAAACAACATGGACACAATAAAAGAGGTGAAGAATCATCTATTCTCCAAGTTCGACATGAAGGATCTCGGTGCAACAAAATTCATTCTGGGAATGGAGATTAAGAGAGATAGAGCCACTAGAAAGATCGGGTTGAATCAAATGAAGTATATTGAAACAGTTTTGAAACAATTCAACATGCAGGATTGCAAGCCAGTGAAGGTGCCAATTCCTGTGGGATCAAGGCTTTTTGTTGAATAGTGTCCAAAGACAAAAGAATAAATAGATGGCATGGCATGTATTTTATATGAAAGTGATGTTGGGATTCTAATGTATGTGATGGTATACACTCGACCATACATTTCCCATGCAGTGGGAGTGTTTATTAGATACATGTCGACAGCTGGAAAGGAGCACTGGACAACTGTCAAGAGAGTATTCAAGTATTTGTGTGGAACAAAGGACTATGCTATATTCTACCAAGAAATAACTAGAGGTGCTAGTGGTAAATTAAATGTACATGGATTTGTTGATGTCGACTGGATTGGAGATTTGGATTGAGGAAGGTCGACCAACGAATATGTCTTCAAGATGTTTGGTGGAACAATATGATGGATGAGTAAGTGACAGGCGGTTGTATCCCTGTCAACAACATAACTAGAATACATGGATGCCACTCATGGAAGATAAGAAGTGGTATGACTTCAAAGGTTGTGTTTAGGAATCGAGTTTGGGAAGAGAGTTATGAAGGTAAGTTGCGATAGTCAAAGCACAATATTTCTGGTAAAGAACCCTGCTTATCATTCAAAGACTAAACACATTGATGTACAATACCATTTCGTAAGAGATATCGTGGAAAGTAACAAGGTGATACTGGATAAAGTAGACACATTGGAAAACATAGCAGATTCATTGACCAATTATGTGAGTGTTGTGAAGTTCTCTTGGTGAAGAGAGGAAATGTGCATTATTTCCCCATGTCTGTGAATGAAATTTCAGGTATCTCATGTTTCAATAAAGAAGAAAAAAAGTGGGAGAATGTTGGGTTGTTATATTATTTGTAGTGAAAGTATATTTGAGGTGAATATAATAATGGTCAAAGGTCAAGGTGGTTCGACAACACTCAAGGTTGAGGTGGATCGACAACAATTTGAAGGTCAAGGGAGTCAATTGGGAAAAGTCAAAGTCGAAGACATCAATGAAAATTCAATCAAAATTAGGTCGAAGTGTGGGCGTGAGACGACCGACTAAAGACCAAATGAAGGACCGACTAGTAGTCGACTGGTAACCCAACTTGGAGTCGACTGTAATAGAATCCTGGAATTTGTTGGATTTGTAGCCAATGATATGCATGGATCTGTAACCGTTTTTGGGCGCCAATATTTAGGGTTTTTCATGTTGTAAATCCTATAAAGAGGTGTGTTGTAAGGTCATAAAGGATAATGCAGGTTAATGTATAATAACTGGTCTTTAGATAAGTCTTTAGATGTAGGTTATTGGTCATGTATATGTAAGCCATATTGGCTACAGGGTTGTTCTTACGCAAGTAAGAGGGTATCATGTCGATTGTGTCATAGGTGTGTACCAAGGTTAGGCATGTAACCTTTTATTATGATTGAATAAGACAACAAGAGAGAATAACTCTCAAGGAAGGATGGTTTTCTCGGTTAAGGGTTTCCAGGGTAAAATCTCGGTGTGTTGTGTGATTTCTTTCCATAGATGATTTTATGGGCTAAATTTCGTCAATGGGATAATTTTCCATGGTTTTTCCGAAAAACTAATTCGATGATTTCAATTTTTTCTAAAACTAATTCGCCCAAATTCCATAGAATAAAATTATTTTACCTTAAAAATCGCCAAAATTTTATAGAAACTATATAAAATCCTTAGAAATTTGAATATTTTTACAGAACTATCACCAAACAATTTACATTTTGCATATTAAGGACTAGTAATATTAGCCCATATTTCTACATTTAAATATAAATTTCCATCCTCAAAATTATCCCTGTAATGTTTGCATCATTTGATTCTTGATTAAATTCTTCTTCTCTTCTGCTAGGATTAGTGTGGAAGTGTCTTTCATTTCCTGACAAAAATATAATAGGTTTAGAATATTTTTAAGTAGTAAAACATCATACCAACAACATGTTAATGTGGCATGACACGTTGATAATGACATTGCAAGAAACATCATCATCCACCCTTGATCTGAAATGGATCTGTACTGAAAAGTGGATAAGACTCAGTACCTACAATTCAACATTGACAATGAATCATATTTACGAAATCCATATAAAATAATGAAAGTTAACATGGAATAAGACAAAGAATGATGTAACTAAAAAATTAAAGAATAATAATTAAAACAAATGACAGGAAACAGATAGGAGAGAAGGCTAAGGAACGAGAAGTGAGGATACATGGTTGTTGGCCTTCCCTTACCCCATAGCTCTTCCTATTTATTCACTCTAGCTCATTCCTAAAGGGATTTTGGTTGAGGAGAGCATTGTATCTGAAGTTGTAGAAAGAATAATGAGCACCATTCAAGACTGGTTTTCCCATTTGGGTTCCATAGTAAATTCCATTTTATCTGTGATTGTTTATTTTTTCTATTGTTGTAAATTCTAATTATATGAGACCATGTTTCGAAGATGGAATCCATTTACTATTTTTGGTATGAAATACAATAGATTACACATGATTCAATGAATTCATTTTTTTTGTGGTTAATTACAATAGATAAGAAATATTCTCCGTACATTCTATCCAATTTGTGAGATCAATAGATGTGATCATATAGTTGTTGGAAAACTTGCTAAATATTGTTTTTCTCTATCCTAGGAGTTGCTCTCTCTATGGTGGGGGGTGAATTTTACTTGTATAGCTATTGTATTGAAGTTCCCATGCCCCATTTCCTTTTCTAGGAATGTGAAACCATTATAGGATGATTTCTTGTTGTCCTACTCTACATATGACTTATTCTGGCTGTCAAATGTTTCCCACATCATTTGTTAACTACCCAACGCTACCAAAAATTCAATTTACTATCTAATGCACCAGTGACCTCATCTTGATGCATGAATTGTTTCCATGAATTCATTTGGTTGTATATAATCTTCCATGACCTAAATCTATATCTTGAGTGTACCATAATGCATCCTCTCACTTTCTATCATGCCCATGCTCAAACCCTATTTATTGGGCATCCATTGGCTCAATTACTTTCTACCTAACAAACCCATTCTCAAATCCTGGCTTTTGGTCATTCTATGAATCACTCCCTTGATCATGGGAATACTAAAGCTTGTATTATTACTTCCTACACGTATGACTGAAAAACCTAGCAATGAGGAGAGACCCCACAATTTTCTTCCTTGTTATCTAACATACCCATGAATTTACACTAGAAGTTGGGAACTCCATCCAATGTTTAATTGATATCTAAACTACATTGTTGGATTACTGAGAGGGTGGTTGAATCAGTAATAGAGAAATTTAATCCTTTTTAACCATAAAATGCAAGTGCTATATCAATGTAGCATTATCATCCAATAGTTGAAGAGTAAATAACAATGAACAAATGAGCAATCATACACATCAGTGTTTTTACGTGGAAACCCAAAGTGGGAGAAAACCACATAATTATTTTTCTTATATGTATTTAATAATTACATTCATTGGAAGCACCAACTTCCTTTTTTTTCCTTCTGCAACTGGAAGGAGGCTCCAACCCCCTAGTTTCTCAGGCTACAACCTGAAGGAAGATCCAACTCCACAATTCTCAGGCTCCAACCAGAAGGAGGCTACAACCCCCTAGTTTCTCAGGCTACAACCTGAGGGAAGTTCCAACTCCCCAATTCTCTGGCTATATCCAGAAGGAGGATACAACCCCCTATGTTCTTCGGTTACAACTGAAAGGTGGCTACAACCACATTTCCTTGCCCCATCCTACCTCCCTGAAATAAAAGTAGAATGACAAAACCACTATCACACTATTATTGTGAAATATATTGTTGTAAACCTATACCAATCAACCTGTAAGCAACCTGTACCATAAACAAGTGCATCAACCATGCACCAACCTATAATCAACATGTAACATAAATAGGTGCATCAACCATGCACCAACCTATACCATCAATGAGTGCATCAACCATGCACCAAATATGTACCAATCATGCATCAAATACACATAAACTATGACTCATCAATATGCACCAACATCATCAACTATACACCTCATGTATATGCCAACTCATCAACTACTTGTCTCAACCATGTGCCCAACATGTACCTCAACCATATACCAAATAAATATACCAATATAACCATCAAAATTTCTCTAGCAATACATCACACTATCCATAACCAAATACCATAAACCACTACATCAAACCATGTGCCACAACCTCATTGTTATACAACCTCTATCTGTAACATACCTCAACCAAAATCCCTCATAAATTTCATCATCAAAATATGATTTGTAACTCTGTAATAGACCTGATGTATATGATCACATACCTGCAAACCTTCCTTAACTTTAACAACAAGAGACTAAAATTTTCATCAAACTTTACTTTAGTCTCACATGACTAATTTTGGATTAGTCAACAACCCTAACTTGAAATAATCATAACTATGTTTCTGTAATGAATAAATATATGAAAATAGTACACAATGTTCTCCAGTGTCTTTTATGCAATTCCTCCAGTTTTCACTACTTGGAACCTCTCAGAAAAGAAGTTATAGCAAAAATGGCATACCTTATTGAATTATGGCTTATTCTAGAGAGCAAACTTATAGAGCATGCCCCACAAGGAATATTTGTTGTATGGCTCTGAAAATTGTACAAAGAATACTACAGACTGTACTCTAACCAATACATTTGGTCTTATTTAATTTGAATCTATTATGAAGAAGCTATGACGTTTTTACCCTATTTTCCACGGAGTGTAACTCCAAAAATACAACAACCCACAAGCTTTAATTTGTATCATGGCTACTTGGATATGTTTCCTCAACAAGCTCCCAATTTCATGGTCTGAATCATTCTAGAAAAAAATTTATTGTGACAATGGTGAGATGACCTGTAAATAACATACCTTAGAAAGCATCATCAAAAGAATTTATCCTCCCTTGAATTTTGGCCTTCTTTACTTCACCTTCCCTCTGAAATTCGGCTTAGATATCCTTTGGTTACCTTAGTCGCTTGTAGATATCCAATATGATCAAGTGTTTAAAAATGAGATATCGTTGCCTCTTATTTATACTTTCATGTAGCTTCCTCAAGGGGTTACCTTCTAACCATATTAACCCACTTTCCTTATTTTAAGGCTAACCCACTTCTAACCACTTGTCCACTTAGTAATTTCTCCATTAACTTTATTATTTAAATAATTTATTTTGTATCCACTTTGAACTATATTACACTCATCACTTCACTTTATTATTTAAATTACCTTCTAACCATCTTAACCCACTTTCCTTACTTTAGGGCTAACCCACTTCTAACAACTTGTCCACTTAGTAATTTCTCCATTAACTTTATTATTTAAATAATTTATTTTCTATCCACTTTGACATATAGTACACTCATCACTTTAATTTATTATTTAAATAATTTCTTCTTTGCAACCACTTTGACTACTTTGACCCTTTGGGGCTTCTAGATGACTCATGAGGGTTCTCCAACTTCACATGGCCATAAATCTCTAACCATGAGGATTTATGTGACATTCCACATACCACCGGAAATGGCATGACATATACTATCCATATAGAATAATCTTACCTACAAATATATCAACACACATACAATTATCCATCAAAACAACTTGGGTCCATTACCCAAACCATTGTTCTACCAGACTTTCTTCAAGGGTTGACATCAATGACAACCAAACCAATTAATCAAAAATATCCCCCTTTGGCATTGATGGAAACACTATGATGCAATATTGAAGTCATGTCACTCATGCTCCCCCTGTGACCATCGCTCCCTATTGGCACAGGGGAAGACCCAGGGTTCAATGCTTCAACAACACACCAACAAAACCCTAACTATCGGCCCTTTCGGCAACACCTGTGAAGAATATGAAGTCTCACCCGAGGTAGAGGCAACGGGAGTTGCAGGACTCAGGCATATACAACCAAGATGAGACACAGATCCGTGATTACAACACTTAACATAGAACTTAGACAACAATATGCATTATTTCATGAGTCTCATTCACATCATAGACTAAACCCTTATTACAGAACAATGCAGTAACAACAAAGATCAATCACTTTCAACCACTTAGCACATAGCATTAGATCATATCTAGAATTAAATTATTTTTAATACCATTAATCACTAAGCAACAACATCAGATGCATTCATCATACATTATAAGAACAACACTAAGCAGATAAACAACATAATTCACATCGCACAAAGAACATCAAGGCACAGGATATACATGGTTCACCCCAGTGTGGGGCTACGTCCACCAACTTCTTATTCTTCTTCTTTATTAGTCTTCAATATTATTACATTCAGTCTCTCCTATTCACAAAGTCTCAGAGCCAAACTCTGTAGAGGACATGAGATCTACGCACTGTGCACTAGATCCTCTTTCCCAAAATCAGTTCAAGGCACAGAGCCAACTCCTTATTAGCACAAAGCCTCCCTCTACACAGTCTGTTGCACAAATAAACTTACAACCTCTTGCACTCATCTCTGTGAACCTTAACGTATTCTTGCACTAAGACAACATTACCACTTACAACATATTGTGCACATAGCCAACCAGACAGTATTTTTACATCACTTAGCTACTTATTTATACATTTACAAATAGGCCTAATCATGGGTAAACCCATGTGTTGACATCCCATAACCCTAGTAAACACTTTACTGGGTCCACAAGCGCACAAAACAAGTGAGATCCCACGATTTCAACTCGGCCTGGGTGCTCCATCTTCGACCAGCCTGTCGAAGTCCCAAAAGTGGTCAAACAAGACCAATGTTTCCTCAAAACTTGGTCAAGGGCCAAAAGGCCCCCAACACTTACCTGTGACTCGTCCCAAGTCACTCAGATTTGGTCAATGCTCCTTCAAATGCCTCAAGCTTATCTTGAGCTACCTCGACTTGCTTCTTCACCAGAGCCTCCTGCTTGGTGAACTTCTAAATCATTTTCTCTGTAATAGGCTCTTCTAGGCGTTGTTCCACTATCGTAACCACTTGGTCTAGTTATGAGCCTTGTCCTTCAATCTCTTCAAAAATCATGCAGGATTCGTCCTACATCGGCTTTAGTCTCTGTGTAAACTCCATGAATTTTCCCTAAATGGCAGTAATCTATTGTTGGACTGTACACTTCTCCTGTGATCTCTTCATTCACTCGACCGAAGTGAGTAGATTCATCTATGCCTACATAGTGGATGCATGATGTTGCGCTTTCTGCAGTTGTTCTTCCAGTTTCCTCAGATCTGGATCTTCTACGAGGTGTTCATAGGTTTGCACACTTCTATCACTCAACTACTTACATTGTGAGGTGAGGGCCCTGATCCTTCCAACTGTTCTCTTGGTGGTTTCCTCCCTCTAATCGCACACTTCTTGTGGAGTTCTTGGCACTGCTTGGATCTCCAAATCCATTATCCTTGCTTGAAGCTGCTGAATGGACTCAATGAGCTTCCCCACTTAAATCTTGGTTGACTCCTCTTCCTCCTGTGCTAAGCCTGACAAAAAGTGAAGTTCTTTAGTCACCTCTTCTTTGACCACAGTATACTTTGCGAGCAACTGGTCTTTTTCTTTTTGTATCTTTTCTTTTTCCTCTTCAAACATCGCCCAAATTTCATCTCTCTCCTTCTCGTATAAGGTTACGCAAGACTGTGCAACTCGTAGTTTCTCTAAGATCTCCTCCTTTTCTTGTTTCAATAATTTTGTAGCATGGTCCTTTTCTTCTTGGAATCACTGAAGTCAAGCCTCTATTGCATCTACTAGTCATTATAATTAGGCGAGCTCATCCCCCAATTCTGGAATCTTCGACGAAGAAGTCGCAGTAGGTACCGCACGGCTTGAATAAATGGCTTGTTGTATCTCCTTTAGCTCTTTCTCAATTATTGCGTACAACATTTCTTGCTTTGCTCCGTATCACTGCAAGATATCCTCTTAAGCATCCTCCAGGGCTATGATGATTAGATCGACGTTGTCCTTTGTGAGCGTGGCCTTCATATTGGGTTTACTAGTGCACGTCTTCTTTCTTACCGAAGATTTCTCTAGAGAAGCCTTCCTTTTTTGTGAAGTCTCTGTTCCGATAGGGGGATCCTGAGGCGGTGTATCTTTGCCTTCTTCTTGCGTGTCTTCATCATCCCCTCCTCCCTTTCCATTGCCTTGGTTTCCTCCTCCTCCCTCTGGTGAGCCATATCCATCTTCTGCAGAGGTGTTGTCCTCCTCATCAATTTCTATATGATGGACTTCTACCTTTTTCTTCTTTTTCTTCGCGTTTCTCTGTCCGACATGATTGACCTGAGTGACCAAGGGACTTCCTATGATGTCCACATCAGAGAGCTCTGCATATTAAACTGGTACAAGGAACTCCTCCGACCATTCTTTTGTGATATCCTCCATGTCTTCATCGGTCAACTTATAATAGGACTATAACTCCTCCTTGCTCTCATCCATGCGCGCAATGATATAGATAAAGTTTTGATCTGCACAGACCTTCGTTGGTGGTCTATACTGGTGCAATGTGTTCAGTGTCATGCATGGAAATGCCTCAATAGCATGCTTCAATTGTTGGTAGTATTCATGGAACATAGTGTTCGACTACCACTGCTTCGACATGTCATTTGTATACCACAAGGTGGAGAACCTTGCGGCCAATGACTCCGATGACTCAACTCTTGGAAATGTTGCACATTTTGGCATCTGCCAAGCAATAAATGTGATTAATACAAGTAACCAGCTGAAATGGAATTCATACCCCTGATCCTGCGCTTTGCGACAATATTTCTCAAGCTCGTTGATGAGGTAACTCACCCAGTTCATTTGCATCCCCTCCATGCAATTTTATATGAAGTCTACTACGAACCCAGTGACTTGTGTCAGACAGTTCTTTCTAATGAGATCGTCAGCTATAAGTTGGTAAGAGAGGCGTATTATGCCATCCTAGATAGAGGCGTATTATGCCATCTTTCTATATCGCCATAGTCCACTTTTATGCGTTGTGCCAGGGAGCGATATGAAGTCCTCCCTGGGTAGAACTACTGAGGGTCTGATCCCTGCATACTCAGTCCTGTAATCAAGTGGATCAACGTCATATCCTCAGTAATGCGCATGTCGAGCCACAAATATCCTCCATGATAACATGACAAAGGGAGTTTAACACAAGCGTTAACCTCCTATTGTCGGCCAAATTGAGGGATCTTCATTACATTCAGTATCGTGGACTACGCTAGCTCCTTAATCCATGGCTTGGAGACTATGCATGAATTCTTCCCAGTCGTCTTCATTAAATACCTATCGAGCGCGAGCATGGTGTAGTTCTTTTTGTTGCCAAGATTAAAGTCGTTGTTCTTCAGAGATGGGATCTATCCCAACTAGGTTCCAACTAAGCGTATACACTTCGGGATGTACGCAGTGATCAACATGTACTCAAAATCACTCGGGATGTTGTCACGGTTAACCGTGCCAGCCAAAGGCAGTATATAATCTAGAAAGACCGACGATATTTGCTTCGCGTTAGCTAGATCGTCGTGATGCTTGCTTGGTTTCTCAGTCACGGGGTTAGAAAATCTAGAATGACAAATATTCAAAGGGGATGCTTGCAGTCCCCGAGTCGACGATGCCTGTATTCCTATAGAAAACTATTTATCAACCATTATCTTTGTATTATAGCAATATTTCCCTCACCATTTCTATCTTGCATAGAGGGCCATTTTCCATTTCCCTATGCAGACTTATCAACCCCTTTTTGATAAATCCAGAGCCAAAATTATATATTTTTCCACATATACACTTCCTAACTTCTTGTTGTTAGGAAAAATACCCTACGGACTAGCAAACTAGGGTCAGACTTGCATGCATATTTTAACCGAAAATAAATTACTTTTTACCTATGACCTAAGACTTAAACCCCTCTTTCATAGTACATGTGAGGAAAAGGACTACTAACCTTGTTACCAGCGTTCGATGTAGATCCTCCATTGCACTTTGACCACTTGCTTGCGCTTCTCCTTCCACAGATGACCTGCAATCAAGACAAATAACAACTATGCATGCATGCTACTTCTCTATTAAAGGGTTAGAAATCAAGCATAAATTAACCAACCCATAGATACTTCATGCATTGGGACGGGAAAAGTATTATTTTTATTGCTTGAAAATGAATCAACTTACAATCAAAGATGAGACCGGCCACCGCTCCTTGAACCTGATCCTAGGCTCCTCTTCTTCTGTCCTCCAACTGCTTTGCGTTAAATCTCCTTTGGCATGAGGAAAGGCTAAAGGGTTGGGACAATGGATTACGTAAATGGGTAGAGTTTCTTCGCTATATTTTTTCCTCTTCCAAATGGTACCCCTACCCCTTCTTTTATAGGCTAGAAGGAGCTAGGGTTTTGGACGAACCCACGGCCATGCATGGCTGAGAGTTTCAGTTAACTGACCCATAGCTTTTTGTTCCATCGACAACTTTCCTTTTTTCATGCTTTGTTAGGTACACGCGGACTGTAGTGGGTCAGCCAGCATGCACACGCGTGCAGTAATGGGTTAGGGCGCGTGGGCCTTGACACAAGAGGATTTTCAAAAATTTGTTCAGAAGAGTTTTGGCAAAGAAGGGATATGAGTTGGCCCGATGCCAAGTAAGCATGTGTGGTGAAATTTATGGTTATAATAGATGCCCCCTAATGTGTGAGGTCAGAAGAGCATCTGATGGCCGAAATACATTACCAATCTTTACTGATGTGCAGAACGAGTGAGCCCAAGGATCAGGAACTAGGAGGTGTCGTTTGCAAAATAAGAAATGTCTCACCGAGGCGGGCATACCCACGCTCGGGAAAAAATATAACCATGGATACCAATAAAATACATTGTAGATCCATGTCAAATAACTATAAAGAGTAGCCGTGAATAATACACAGCGGAGCTACATCTCAAAATCAGAAAGATATACATATAGAGTACCCATCTTCCAGAAGTTGATTCGGCCTGATGGCTGTACTTCAGAGCTCCAGCAACAACTTCAAAATATTGTAAAACTCGGGTAGGAATGTAATATGAGTGTACGAATGCACTACCCAGAGGTATTCGATGGATCGTCAGTTATGGACTTGATAATCTTGATCATCGGACTGAAGGCTTCAGTGATTTCGAACAAGGACTTGATTGGACGTTTAGGATGGTCGGGTATGCAGACAGGAGACATATTGCAGAGGAGTCAACTCAGGCTTAGTGACCAACTTCCCTTGGACAATAGCACGACAAGTGATAAGACTCAGGCAACATATATGTTAATCATAAGTCTACGAAGTAGGAGGCAACGCAAACTCTCCATATGTTTGGAAGAGTAACCAAACGGTGGAGGACACAACTCTATATAACGAGAAAAGCTTCCTAAGGTCATACTACATCCCATAGTCTGATGATCAAACGGACAGATGTGCTTTATCCAAGGGCGACTCATTATGTTGCCAATAAAGAAAATACTTTTCCCATCCTCTTTTTGGGGTATATTTGATTTTTTTGCTCTTTTTGATAATTTTTGAAAAAGAATAAAGAATATTATGTTACAATGGAGGAACAAGTACTGCAAACATACAATCTCGAGGCACAAGGACAAGACTGATGTTCTTGTAGAATGATACTCGGGAAAAATCCTCCGGCGGCCAAAGGTGTTAAGACACCGAAGCAAACTGTCACAAGGCTGGTGGATAAGGTATGCAAATGCGGTTGATAGAACACATAATGGTAACGTCCTTCGATGTAAGTTTAACGAGCCCAAAGAAGGTAAGCTCGGTGGTTTTTCATATTTAGAGAGTCTTAAAAGCATAAAAGGAGACTCCGTTGGGGTACCTTTTTCGACAATAGTCTAGTCGGTTCTAAAAAGGGATAAACTAGCACCGATTAGACGTCAATTCAAAACCATTTTAACGAATGTGACAAGGACAAGATCACTTGGCTATTTTTTCACTTTTAAGGAGTCTGAAAAAAGATTAACTATGGACTCCGTCAGGAACATTATTCTGGACCAATTTAACGAGTGTGAAAGAATAAGGTCACTCGATGGTCTTTTCAATTTTAGGGAGTCTGAAAAGAGCTTAACTATGGACTCTATGGGGGTTTCATTTTTGTAAATTTAGTCCCTCAGGCCCGAAAAAGGAATAAAATTATACCTGAGAATACTCTTCTAAAGAATGGGAATTCAATAGAGTATACCTTTGTTCGTACAGTTGACCGTCCAGACCGAAAAGGGGGTAAACTACCGTCAGACAGAAGTGACTTCAAATTTCAGTTTAACGAGCGTGAAAGGCCACAATATCGCTCGACAATCTTTTCATTTTTAGAGGGTCTGAAGAGGGCTTAAAAGGAGACCCGTTATGTTTTGGGAGTCCTGAGGGTAAGAAAAAGAGTGAAAAAGACTCATGTGAATGAAGCTCAAACTCATATTCAGGAAAGACTATATGGACTCTCGAGCCTAAAATGTTTTTAGAAACGACATGGACACCATAATGCAACCAGGACCTACCTAGGGCATCCATGTTCTGGTAAGATCTACCATAAAGTCGCGACACTTCTAGAGTAGAGATGATGGTTCTGTGTCACAACCTGATGGGATCGATCCTATAAGAAAAAGGCAATGAGATGCAAAAGTGGGAGTGGTATCCTAACCTATATGCTCAAGTTGACTTTTGATTTTTTTTTTATTTTTATTTTTTTATGGACCGTCAATATTTTTTTCGAAACTCAAAAACAATTGTCCCAATACCTGATCAAATTCCTCCCATATAACTTCTGGATCACTCTAAATGGTTTTTGGTATAAAGAAACTGATAAGGGGGGCCAAAAAAGTGACAAAAAGAGGCCAAAAAGTCTATAAATAGAAGCTAGCAGCTCATTATCACCATTGTTGATTTGGAAATTGACTCTGGAGCCAAAATACCCCCTTTTCCAAAGATCGTGATTTCGGGAGCTACAGTGGACGAAGCGAACTTCTGCTTGGACCAAGTAAGTACAAACTCCCTTATCTAGCTATTCAATACTTCAATTTAGTCATTTATTTTATTTTTTGGGTGGGCGTCGACCTTAAAAAGGTCAGCCCTAGGTACACGTGGGTTGTCTTTGGACAGGCCGCATGTACATGCGGGAAGACTTCACTCTGCCCACGTGTACACATGACTGTCACCTCTATAGACCACGTGTACCCCCCTTTTTTGATGAAAAGGTAAAAAAAATAAGTATTGACCCTCCTTTACCTTGTTGTGTTGGCAGGATGTATGTCCAGTGGAGAGAAAGGGAGCATGAGGCAATCAGTGAGTTGGTTGCTGCAGATCTGAATGTTGTGGTCGTGTTAATGCAATGCGGTTTACTCAAATGATTTCTATGTCTGTTTATGCACGTGCAACCAAGGCTACTAAATGCATTGATTGATTACTGGCATCCTGATGCAGAGGCATTTATGCTAGACGGGAAATCATTGGTGCCCACCACCGAGGATATTTACTTTCTGACTGGCCTCTCAAGGAGAGGGGAACTAGTCAATTTCCAGACTTTTCCCGTGGGGCTGAGAAAGATCTCCGAGTTGATAGATGAGCACTATGAGGTTGGGACCAAACGTGTGGGTTCCCAGGTACCTATTAGCAAGATTACCAACTTAGCGCTACAGACTATCTTGTTACTGATTGGGCGAATTACCAGCTCAGCAGTCGTGCATCAGGCTTCGCGTGCACAGATGAACTGTGCCATCCAGTGCATGAATGCACAAATTTTTGATTGGAGTACCACACTGCTTGAGTGTATGAAGAGGCAATTGACAGATTGTCGACAGTGAACACAAAGGAACTTTGGGTTTGGGACCATCTTGTGTTCATTCTTTTTTGAGAGAGTTCCTAGTTTCAGTCCTCGGGTTGTAGTATGAGGACATCTGGCCTCTTTCCCTGTAATGTGTATATGGGCAATGTTACTGCCACGACAGGGTGGTGGAAGGACCGTTGAGTCCTTTGACGACGACTTCTTTGCTTGGCTATCACGACAGATCCCTATTATTGAGGACTACCCGTATGCAGGGATAGATTTCTATAGAGATCCAGAGATACCCGTGCCTCCTGGTGAGGAGCAAGGGGAGATGGGTAAGTCTCCACCTTTGTAGTTTTTTTGTTTGCATATGTAATTTTTATGTCTTTTTGTTATATATATCATTTTTTTGTATGCCAGAGTATTTGACGGGTAAACGTTTGGTGTATGTAGATGTGGGACCCGTGCAACCTGCCGACTATGCATGGAACAGGCATCGAACATGACCAGAAGCCGCGATTGCCACCGCTGGAGGAGCAACAGTAGCAGGGAACCTCCCAGCAGGAGATGCTGAGAGGGTCCTTAGGAGAATTGAGCGAAACTTCACTACGCTCACTCGCACAGTCCTGATGGCAGAGATACAGGACTTGTCGCCATCCATGCAGCCTCATGTTGTGGGGGCACCTCGGACATGGGTCCGATTATTTAGGCATTTAGCCCGTGCTGTAGATGATTATAACAGGGCCCATAGGTGATCCGTCGGATCTTTTAATGACTATGGTCGAGTTTTAATTTTGCATGCGTTAATTAACCATTTGAGAAACTTAGTGAAAGAATGAGGAAAGAAGAGGAATTATGATAGCCATATACACATTTTCAGATCTGAAATGAAATAATAGACAGCAAACCATAACACGCAGATTGATAACGGAGTTCGGCACAACTTTGCCTACGTCTCCGAGCCTTTGTCTCTGTGGGGGAGGCTTCTTTATTTATGTTCAAAAGCTCAAAAGTACATCGATGCAATGCCAAATGGCTACAAGACTGATTTGGTCACGTTTTCCCAAATATCAATAACCCTGCAAAGAAAACGGCACGCAAAACGGATGTCCGGAGCTCCCAGAAATGACCCAACAACGTCTTCTCCTCAAAACCTTCCCTGCATAAAACTGGCTTTGGCTTGGCTTCTCTTCAGCATAACTATGCTCTTTTCTGTCCTTGACTATCCTCCATGGCCTCAAACAGGCCTAGTTTATATAGATCTGAAGTTGGTTGCTCATCTCCAACTTCCTCCCAAAAGCTGGGCTCCAAAAATGCCCAATATCTCCCAAAAATGGAGAAAATCCACTAATATCAGGCAAATAATCTTTGAAAAATCCAAACATTATAACAAAACCCAAAAATGAATAAAATTAGGCACAACCCCCTTCGCGCTAGCATCCTGGTCCTATGGGCACACGACCATGTGGCCATGCGCTCTGCTGTTGTGCGCTGGCCCCTCTCTACATTCGGCTCCTGGTTCCTGTCGCGCATTGGTATAGGCCCACGGGCCAATGGTTATAACCCCCTTCCCGCGCTCTTGTTGGATCAGGCACGGGTCATATCGAAGTGGCTATGTGTTGGCGTGGGGTCCAAGGGCTAGGCCCTATCCAAACCCCCATCGTGTTGACTCCCGACTATATTGAATGGTCACATGGGATATGTCGAGGGCTAGGGCTAAGCCCCAGCCCTTTCCCCCACTGAACGGAACTTCAACCCAATTCAAATATATATTCTGTCATTTATATAATAAGAACCACCATGGGAGCGGCCGGTTAGCCTGGTCCTGCCAGTCCTTTGCCCCAAAGAGGAGGTCACGGGTTCGACCCCGATAGAGCCAAACAAATTTTATACAAAGCCACAACAGCCAACCACAGGGTGCCATGTGGCAGCCCATGATTGGGCCACATGGCACCTCAACAACCAACCACCAGTCACCAAGTGTCAATCACTGAGTAGTCCCATGGGTCTTCCACCTATCAGATGTCGTACTACCATGTCACCTTGCCACATCAGTTGCTGACGTCATCCATGCCACGTGTCACCCTTACAGTACTGACACGTGTCACCTCTGGATTGGTCCAGCTATCTACCCGTACGCCAAATCAACCTGCCACATGTTGCCTCCTGGAGCTACCACATGTCACCTCCCGGGATTTCCACGTCAGCTGTATGGACCGTATGGCCTATACATTCATCATGCCACGTGGCACTGTATGGACTGTACAGTCATCCCCTTTTTTTGCCTGTTTGACTTTTCGGACAGAATGCGATATCTTACTCATACAGAGCCCATTTGACAAAGTAAATATACCACCAGAATCAGGAAGATGAGACGGACGCAATGGCACTGGTTTCATCGCATTCCGAGCACTTTCATTTTTGAGCATTTTTCAACCCTGTCAAGCTTATGGATCTGATTCTGGATCACACCTCTCCACAAAAAGACCTTTTGGTCCCCAAAAGGTTACTGACTAGTCAACAAGCTCGGGATAGGCCACCCGGCTTGACCGCTATCTCTGAACTCTGTCTTGTGCACCTGTCTCATCAAGATCAACTGTAACACAATCATGACAACTGACAGTATATTATTAGCCATTTGAACCCTGTTACATATTACTGAAGACACTATCATCCATGTAGAAAAATTAATAAGCAAACAAGTAATTAATTAATTAAAACAAATAATTAATTAATTAAACAAACAATTATAATCTAAAAATTTTAAAATTTATATTTATTGATTTCATTAAGTCGGCTCCTTACAATAACTTTTCAATTATTTATATACATGTTATAGTCTTTTTTCCTTCATATTTCACAAACGCTTTCCTGATGATGGACCACAATAGTTTGGTCCGAAACGTTGAAAAACATAAAACCTATGCGATGGATCCGAAAGAACTCTCTGAACATTGCTAATGACAGCATCAAAAAGAAGACTGCAAATGGGCTGATATGCTTGAAGTATTTGCACGACATGAGCTTATCTTGAAGCAACTTATGATTGATTTTCCATTCAAGAACCATGTCTTGTTCTTTCTTAAGATCAATTAATTCATTTGAAACAATTATTGGTTTGTTGCTTGCTTGAATTGTCTTCTTTAATTGTTCCATTGTTTGAAGTGTTTTATTTTCTTTAACATGATGAGCATGAACCACATAATCTTGACCTGCTTTAGTGAATTGATATTGATTCTTTGTCCTGTAGAAAATTGCCTTACGATCATATAAGTATGGACTACCTAAGACCATTCCACATTCTCTTAACGACACTACATCACATGTTACTTCGTCCACATACTTAGATGAAATTGCAAATTTGATTGTGCACTACTTTGTTATGTGCATCTGATGATGATTGCTTATCCATTTAAGTGTGTAAGGCTTATGATGAGTTTGTGTTTTTAACCCCAATTGCTTAACCAACTCTTCTGAGATTAGATTAGATTGAGATCCACTGTCGATTAATGTGTCTATATTAGTGTGTCACATGATTACCCTTATATGAAACAAGGTGTTTCTACAATCAATCTCTTCACCAATTTTACCTATCATACCAACCAATGAGATCTTTGACTCATCACCTGAATCTGATCCCAAGTCTGTGGGTTTTGATGTCGTTGCCACTGTTTGCATTCCCTTCTTTTCTTTGAACCACTTTGGCCTCTTCTTGGAATGCAACTGCCAACATCTGTCCTCATCATGTCCCTCTTTCTTGCAATGCTTGCAAGAGGGTTTTCCTTCCTTCCTTGTCACTGCATTTGCATTCTTTCCATGCCTTTTCCTCTTGTCCTCTTTCCTTGAAGACGATGATTCCCATGACACACCTTCTTTCCTTGCTTCAATATACGTAGCTTGAATAGAAACCTCATCAAGGTTAGTGAGTCCAAACATGAAAATAGTGTTTCTAATATGTGCAGACAAACCTCCTATATACTTCATAAGAGTTTCTTGTGTTTGTAAAGGAATGTCTAACATTAATGCCATTTTTCGAAATCCATTGGTGTATTCTTGCACTGTTTGTCCTTTTCTTAGTTTTAAAGATTGCCATTCAATTATTGCTTTTTCTTTATAACCCAAAGGATAGAATTGTTTCCTAAGTGC
>ML781508.1:183982-221272 GCA_009831015.1 Picea engelmannii
TGCATTTACTTCACCATCATATATGGGCAACTCAAATTTTACATCAAGTTTTAACAATGGCATTTCACTTTTATTCTTATGAACATTTTTCTTCTCATTAGATTTATAACTTGAACTTGAAGAAGAAGGAGAAGAAGGAGGTGTTGATGGAGGTGAAGGAGGAATATGAGGATGGTCCTCTTCCTCTTCACTTTTTCCCTTTGAAGAATTACCCAAAATTGGTCGCTTCCGTTCTAAGTAATCTTCGTACAAAACTTTCACCATCTCCGACATAGCAAGGAATGTTTTCCGGAACTCTTTCTCATCCTGAGAAAGCCCCTCTTCCGATGCCATCTTCTCGATGTGAGAAGCTCTCTTTCTCAATCCAATTAATGGATTCTCTGCAACAATATCACCTTCACCACGCTGTAGCTTTTCTCTGGTTAACATGCAAAAGTCAAATCCAAACGTCAACTAGCTCTGATACCACTTGATCCGTCGGATCTTTTAATGACTATGGTTGAGTTTAATTTTGCATGCGTTAATTAACCATTTGAGAAACTTAGTGAAAGAATGAGGAAATAAGAGGAATTATGATAGACATATACACATTTGCAGATCTGAAATGAAATAATAGACAGCAAACCATAACACGCAGATTGATAACGGAGTTCGGCACAACTTTGCCTACGTCTCTGAGCCTTTGTCTCTGTGGGGGAGGCTTCTTTATTTCTATTCAAAAGCTCAAAATTACATCTCTGTAATTCCAAATGGCTACAAGATTGATCTTTTCATGTTTTTCTAGATCTCAAGAACCCTGCAAAGAAAACGACACACAAAACGGACGTCCGGAGCTCCCAGAAATGACCCGACAACGTCTGCTCCTCAAAACCTTCCCTGCATAAAACTGGCTTTGGCTTGGCTTCTCTTCAGCATAACTCTGCACTTTTCTATCCTTGACTATCCTCCATGGCCTCAAACAGGCCTGGTTTATATAGATCTGAAGTTGGTTGCTCATCTCCAACTTCCTCCCAAAATTTGGGCTCCAAAAATGCCCAATATCTCCCAAAAATGGAGAAAATCCACTAATATCAGGCAAATAATCTTTGAAAAATACAAACATTATAAAAAAACCCAAAAATGAATAAAATCAGGTGCATCCCCCTTCGCACTAGCATCCTAGTCCTACGGGTGCACGGCCATGTGGCCATGCACTCTACTGTTGTGTGCTGGCCCCTCTCTGCATTCGGCTCCTGGTTCCTGTGGCGCATTGGCATAGGCCCACGGGCCAATGGTTATAACCCCCTTCCCGCGCTCTTGTTGGATCAAGAACGGGTCATATGGAAGCGTCTATGTGTTGGCATGGGGTCCAAGGGCTAGGCCCTATCCAAACCCCCACTGCGTTGACTCCCGACTATATTGAACGGTCACATGGGATATGCCGAGGGTTGGGGCTAAGCTCCGGCCCTTTCCCCCGCCGAACGGAACTTCAACCCAATTCAAATATATATTCTTTCGTTTATATAATAAGAACCACCATGGGAGTGGCCAGTTAGCCCGGTCCTGCCAGTCCTTTTCCCCGGAGAGGAGGTCACAGGTTCGACCCCGGCCGAGCCAAACAAATTTTATACAAATCCACAACAGCCAACCACAGGGTGCCATGTCGCAGCCCATGATTGGGCCATGTGGCACCTCAACAACCAACCACCAGTCACCAAGTGTCAATCGCTGAGTAGTCCCACATGTCTTCCACCTGTCAGATGTCATACTTCCATGTCACCTTGCCACGTCAGCTGCTGACATCATCCGTGCCACGTGTGACCCTTACAGTGGTGACACATGTCACCTCTGGATTGGTCCAGCTGTTTTCCCATACGCCAAATCAAACTGCCACGTGTCACCTCCTGGAGCTCCCACGTGTCACCTCCCGGGATTTCCATGTTAGTTTTACAGACCGTACGGCCTGTATAGTCATCATGCCATGTGGAACTGTACAGACTATACGGACTATACAATCATCCCCTCTTTTTTCCTGTTTGGCTTTTCGGACAGAATGCGATATCTTGCTCATACGAAGCCCGTTTGACAAAGTAAATATACCGCCAGAATCAGGAAGACGAGATGGACGCAATGGAACTAGTTTCGTTGCATTCCGAGCACTTTCATTTTTGAGCATTTTTCAACCCTGTTAGGCTTTTGGATCTGATTCTGGATCAATAGGCCCTGAACAGACTTAGACTCTTTATGTGCCACGAGCACCTACTTGTATATATTTTTTGAGGGCATAATCCCGGTGACTCATTACTGTTCCCATTTTTTAGGCGCTTCCGTCCATCTATGTACTCTGAGTATTTTATGATATTTATATATGGTTTTTATCTTTTTTTGTGTCTTATGGATTATGTGTGCAAAAATGTATTTACATGTTTATTTCCATGTTCTTTTTATATGTGGGCAAGATGCCAATCTAAAATTTGATTAGCTAGAGTATCTATAATTTGGTTTAATCTCCTAGGAACATGAAAATATGTAATATAATCAAAGTTTCGTTCTAAGAGACTTACCCTAAGGAATCGTCGGTGTAAAGTTGGATCATGAACCCGATATACTCTGTTTAGCTGCGTCACAACTAGTTGAGCGTCGAGGTAGACCTGGAGATGAGAGATACCCAATGACAAGGTGTCACGAAGCAACTCAATAACTGCACTATACTTGGTGACATTATTTTTGGTGTCACCTAAGCATATACCTCCGAAATATAACAACTGACCCTGAGGTGTAAAGATTACCCAAGATGGAGAGGCAAGCCTCTGCGTGTGTCGACTAGCACCGTCCGCATACCCAATGAACACCTCGGACTCACTTGAAATCTACCATATTGATGAAATATAACATCAATGACACGTCCATAACACTTTAAAAGAAACTTAAAAAGCAATAGTACAAAAGCTATACATATGTTACAAAAAGTTACCCACAGTGACCTCTCTATGAGTAATACTTCTTGAGGTAGAGCCCATTTCTAGGCTCCGCCAAGGCATTCCCTTCAAAATCAACCAAACGATAAGTTCCCTTTTTTAATACCTCTTTGATAATGAAGGGTCTGAACCACATGGGTTTAAACTTTCTTGCCCCCAGGGGGTCCTTGTCTTGGTCATAGACCAGGACAAGGTCGCCTTCAGAGAAAATCCGAGGATGAACAAACCTATCATATTGACACTTGACCTTATGTTTATGAGCCTCGTTGGACAGGGCCGCATCGCGACGCTGCTCATCAAGCTGCTCAAGGTGTACTAACCTTTTTTCGAGTGGAGAAGTATCTGGCAATAACTGTACTGCCAATTTGAGAGATGGGATTTGACATTCGATGGGAAAGACTACCTCCAGCCCGTAAACGAGTTGGAAAGGTGAGAAACCGGTTGCAGTCTTAACAGATGTTTGGTAAGCCCATAATGCCGAGTATAACATCAAATGCCAATTTGACTTAGCTGAGTTGATAGTTCGTTGTAGAATAGTCTTAAGAGTTTTGTTTACAGTTTCCACCTGCCCATTGGCTTGGGGATAGTAAGGTGATGAATTTTCCTGCCATAACCCAAGATTTGATGTTAATTCGGTCATCATTTGGTTCTGAAAGTGACTACCATGGTCAGTGACAATCTCTCTTGGGATGCCGAACCTTTCTATGATCTAGTTGAATAATAAGAGAGCTACAGTCTCTCCATCATCTTTAAATGTTGGCATAGCCTCGACCTACTTAGTGAAGTAGTCGACAGCTACGATGATATAGCGGTGCCCCCTTGCTGACGGGGGTTTGCATGTAGTGTAATCAATCCCCCACTTAGTGAAGGGACCAACTGTGATGATAGGAAACATAGGAGCGGGATCTACCCTCATCTTCCGAGAGAAGACTTGGCACAGATGGCACTTCTTGACCGATTCGATACAATCTTTGATAAGTGTCGGCCAGAAGTAACATGCTCGTAGAATCTTTTGGGTTGTTTCCAACCTGGATAAATGACCGCCATAAGCTCTAGTATGACAATCGTTGAGCACTATGAATACCTCCTCATGAGTGAGACATCGACGCAAGAGGCAGTCTACACCTCTCCGATACAAGGTATCATCGAGTATGAGATAATTCTTAGCCTGATGGCGTATTCGCCGACGCTCGTCATGAGAAGCAGAGGTGGGGCACTTAAAAGTCTGGAGATAGATAAGTATATATCCATACCAGGGGTCTGAAGATGCAATCAAAAACATATCCCCCTGGATAGGCGATTCCTCAGGCACAACATCACCTGACTCAACCAGAATTTCTGAAATAAACTCTGCGAAGACCAATGACTTCTTGGACTTTGCTGAAACGAAGTCTAAGTCAAATTCTTGGAGGATGACTATCCATCTACTGATTTTTCCACCTATAAATCGTCGTGTCAACATGTACTGGAATGGATTCACGACAGCAATGACGGTGGTCTTACGAAACAAAACATAATGACAGAACCATTGAACAGTATGAACTGCTGCCAACGCAAGTTTTTCGATATGAGAATAATTGAGTTCCGGTCCTACGAGGCCTCGGCTCAGGTAATAGATCACATATTTTGACAACGAATCATCTTCCTGAACTAAAACCATACCTATGGTTGAATTTGCGGCAGCCAGATATAATAAGAAATCTTTGTTATAGTTAGGTGGCTGTAGCAGAGGTGCGATTGTGAGGGCGTGTTTTAATGCATCGAAAGAGCGTTCAGCGGCTTCGTCCCAGAAAAAAGGAACATCTTTCTTTAGTAAACGCATAAAGCCCTTGGTGATTTTGGCATAGTTGGCAATGAAGCATCGTAAGAAGTTTGCCTTGCCTTGTAGACTCTGAAGTTGTAAGATTGTGCATGGGGGGGGCAACTGGATTATTGCCTCCACCTTAGGAGGATCGACCATGATCCCTGTTGTTGATACAATGAAACCTAAAAAACGTCCTAACGTTACGTAGAAGTTGCACTTGTTTGGATTCAAGCGAATCCTGAAGTAGCGATAGCGTTCGAAGATTAGTCTAAGGTGCGTAGGATGATCCGTTCGCTTGCGAGAGAGGGATGCTAAATCATCTAAATAGGCCTTGACTATATGTTTGAGGTCATGAAAAGAAAAAGACATGGCCTGCTGGAAAGTGGCTCCAGCATTTTTAAGGCCAAAAGGCATCTTACGATATGCGAATGTACCCCACGGACAAATGAATGTCGTTTTGTGTTGGTCTTCAGGTTTGATTTGGATTTGATTATATCCCGAAAAACCATCCATGAACGAAAAGGCTTCACAATCGGCACATTCATCAATGATCTGGTCAATGAATGGTGTTGGAAAATTATGTTTGGGACATGCCTTGTTCAAATCATGGAAATCGGTACATACACGAATCGTGCCTTGTTTTTTATTGACTGGCACAAGGTTTGACACCCATTGAGTCAAATGAATAGGATAAATGAAACTTCCCTTTAGCAATTTCTCAACCTCAATCTTGATGGTTGTTTCTTTCTTAGGATTGACTGGACGAAGTTTTTGTCGAACAGGATTGGCATCAGGATACGTTGTGATCTCATGGTCAACAATTTTTGGATCGATACCTGGCATTTCCTCATAAGACTAGGCAAAAATGTCGCGGAATTCTTTAAAAAGATCCATGTAAATTTGAATCTCTTTGGGGGAGCAATCCGCTCTGACGAAGACATTCTCCATGATGCCAGGGTTTCGGGAGATGTTGATGGGTATAGTTTTAGCGATAGTCGCCATATTTCCCTCAGCATAAATTTCCTATGTAGCCAAGAGGTTAATAGGACATGGCTGATCTCACGTCATGGTAACGATGAATTCTCCTGCCTCGATTTGACTTAACGTTGGGAGAAAGTATGATCTGTGATGAAGATATTCCCAAGGTTTGTCTGGACTAGTCATTGCTTCGATTACTGCTTCGTCAGAAGGCAGGAATAAGTCTAACGAATCGACGTTAGCAAGAGAACCCTGAGCCCAAATAGGCTCTAGAAGTGGATCTAACTCATGTGCGGGAGTCAGATCAAGGTTAGCTGAAGCTTGTTGGACTAAAGAGTATGCTACTTCAGAGGCCAACAAGGGCATGGACATGCCTGAGTGCCATGTCTCATCCATCATGGCTGATGGAGAAGGAAGAATCCAAGGATCCTCAAAGTAAGTCATGCGAAACGATGAAACTTGAAAAATATCGTGATTAGATATAAACTTGACATTGTTGTGAGGAGGTGGGTAATCGAAGGTACCCATCAAGGATGGGAACAAACCAACTCCTACGTTAACGAAACCTGGTTGAGGATTATCTATCATTGGGACCGTGGATGCCCCCAAAGCTGGGTCAGGTCTGGAGAAGGACAGTTGATCGATGGTCACTATCCGACCTTCATGTGGAAACAACAAGACTCAGAAAACTGTAGCAACCACAGCTTGCATAGCATAATTCCAACTCTGACCTAACAAGAGGTTATAGTCGAGGGGAGTATCGACTACCTCTACTTCGACACACACAGTTTTCCCTCCTAACTACACAGGGAAAGAAGGAACGATGCCATGTGGTCGGAAAGAACGACCGTTAAACGCAGTGAGGAGAGTAGGTGATGGAGACAAAGTGGGATGACCAATGGCCTTCCAACATGCTAACAACATAACGCATGTCGAAGCACCCTCGTCGACCACCGTGCGGAAGATATTCCGTGTAAAAATTTTCATGGGATGAGCCACTACTATCTGAAATGCTACGTGATAAGGCAGACAAGGTTTTAAGTTAGTTGTATCCAACATGATGGTACCCGGGTTACAAGTCTCCATAGAGCCCAAAGTGGTTAACAAGGCTTTCCTCTGAGCAGGGAAGCTTTGGAGGACCTCCAAAGAAGACATCGCACAAGAGGTTTGTGATAAATCCTCCACCATAGAGTAGTTCTGGGCGGCCCGTGCGTTTGGGTTATGAGAAGCTTTTTTAAAAGCACCCTTTGGAATGCGTGTCATAGTTTCTCCCAACGTCTTCTCAATCTGTGGAGGAAGATATGGGAGGTCAGCTTCTTTACCCTTCTCAGAAGCGCTTGGTTTACTATAGTCGTGCGCTCTAGTTGTTATGAAAGCATCACCCTTAACCATATATACGTTCGCAGATGAGGGATTATTTGGAGGAGGGCAGGTTTCTTGGCTGCCCCCTTCTGTGCTTGTAGAGGCTTGAGTTAAATTTTGTCCATGTTGAAAAGGATTAGTCAACACTGCCTGTTTTTGTTGTGTGACAAATTTTTGGGCCTCTGCAAGTCAAGGAAAAATATGGGTTGGGTGGTCTTCCGCACACAAGTTGCACGGATACCTCGCCTTCCGTTTTTCCGTGGTGTCCCCGCTAGCATTATCAGTGGGTTTTTTATCCCCCTTACCCTTCTTTCGTTATTTTTTCTTCCCTTCAGGCTGTTGGGTGGCCTTTGGGTTAGTCGACTGCATGGAGCGTACGTCCGACGTTTGGGTAGGGGGAGCAACCAAAGTAGTAGTTTGGCTGGCCACTGTGTGTTGTATAGATAACTGTTGCAACTGTTTTGTCAATTGCTCAACGGGCTTGGTTTGTATTGAACCAACAATACCATCGATATGTGGTCCATCTCTCTATCTAGTTTTATCCAGTATCAAACGTGGCGCATCGGGCAATATGTTGTATAATAAACCAGACTAAGAATAGATGAGCTCAAACTGTTGAGCTCTCATGATGGCATCTTCTTCGGAGAAAACTCCGGAAGTTGTGACGTCTTTGGATAACTATGGGACCAAAGACTTAAGGAACCACTCAAGCAGGAATGCTGGTGGGACTGGTACTTTGATTAGACTCTTCGAGCGTCTCCACTCTCGGATATGATCAGAGATATGGTCCACTGTTGTTTGTTCGAAATTGGTGAGCAGATCTGTGCCAGCGTCGTATCTCATAGGTAACTGGAAATGGTTAAGGAAGGCCATCGCCAGTTCGCCAAAAGAAGAGTATCGTGAGCGATCGAGCTCGATGTACCATTTTGTGGCACTCCCTATAAGAGTGCGTTGAAACAATCCCAACTGTACGGAGTCATCTTTCAATGAGTTAGATGAACACCAAAGATGGAAGGTAGTCACATGATCACCTGGATCTTCATTAGGCTTGGCCTTGAACTTTGGAATGTCCGAAGGCAACTTCATTGGCATAGGAGGCCAACGTGGATTGTGACAAATAGGATCATTTTAAAACCTTGTCAAATCTGGCAAGTGTAACGCCGCCAGGAATGGTAGTTTGGGTTGTTGCTGATAACCTAGGAAAAAGGGTCCTGGAGTTTGACTGGCACCAAGTTTCCAAGAAAAGTTTGGCTGCTGGCTCGGATTCTGGTAGAAACCATGGCCTTGACCAGCATAAGGATTTTGCATCTGTGGAGACATCATTGGCTGATTTCCCATAAAGGACATAGGATGTTGGGCATGCATCATGTTCGAAGGACTTTGGGAAGGATTACCCCATGTCGGTCCTGATGGGAGAGGCATAGTAGTCTGTCCAGGGTTCCATTGACTGTGGAAAGAATTACCTTAGAACGACATTCCAAAGGAGGGAACGGATCTTTGTCTTGAGTTCCAAGGTCCTACTATATGTGCCCCCTGCACAGGAATAGTACCCTGCGCCGGAGTAGACTGTCCAAAAATGGGATTGCCCCTAGACGGGAAAGTGGTGGATGAGAAAGTGTTGTTACCAAACGTCTCGTTCCAAACAAATGGTGTCAAACCTACCAACATACTGTGCATAGGTGTTCCTTGACTCCCTGCTCCAAATAAACTAGTGTGTGTAGGTTGCCCGACGGATTGCTGATGCGGACCACCAAGCGAAGGGGATGAAGGAGGTATATGACCTCCTGCGTAAGGAAAAGCATTAAAAGGGACAGGAGTGCCCCCAAGTTGACCTTGCAGGGGAGCGTTAGAGCTCGCTGCCCCCAGAACCAAAGTCTGTAAAGTGGAGTAAGTGAGTGTAGGACTTGTACCCTAACTAGGCATATCGTATGAGAACGGAGGGCCTGTCGCACTAGGTGTGAAGGGGGTTGTGGCCGCCGCCATAGATGGGTTCAGTCCACTGTGCGACGTAGCTACGACCGAGACCATGGTGGCTCGGACCGACGACGGTAATTTAGGAGATGATTCTTCTGTGGTAGCAACTATGGTGGGAATGGACGAATTCCCAGAAGAAGTAACAGCGTTTGTTTCCATAGCTGCGTGAGGCACTGACTAGCGTTCGTGAAATTGGATTGGTACAGTAAATGATGCCTAGATATCAGTGGTTGGGGTTTCAACCGAGCCAATATTGGCGGTCGATTCCTCCGGGAGTTGTTCAGGAACAAAGGTTTGTAACCCGGTCGCTTTGAAAGACCCTTGTTGGTCTAGATTCCACCTTAATGGTGGCGGGGGTGGCTCCAGTGTAACCGGTGGCAAGCCCAAAAGCCTTCGTGACTAGTGGAGCTCAGGATCCTCCACTGTGTGAGAAGATCCAAGACATGCTAAGGTATTCTACACGTTCAAAAAGTAACACATACTAAAAAGAATCCCCTAAGAGATAAGACAAGCAATCACTAAACTATTTGGAAGAACAGTTACAACAACCAACACAAGAGCAACTTACCAGTGCAAGTGCAACTCGAACACGGAAGAACCCTCCTGGTATACTCTGCAAAGAGTGGCTCGATGTCTGTCCTAGGTACCACGGTATACCCCTGCAGTCACCCATGTATGTCCCTAAAAATATTGGCAACTAGGTTGCCAACACGCGAACAGTCACCAGGCGGGTACAGTCGAAAGTCGGGTAGACCACAATGAGCAGGGTATCAAGCCCGAAACCTGTCATGGGTATCGAGAGAAAATGGTCAGGAAGAAAACCAAGGACCTCGAACGGATTCAAGACCCATGAAGCCCTGTGGCAAATGCAAATGATGGAATCCCAAAACAAGCCCTCGATATGTGTTCTCCACTACGATTGGTCTGGCTTTGGAGGGGTTATCTCCGCTACCTTTCCGCACGTGACCTCGTGTTTATCCTCCGTGTTAGAGGGGGTTCCTAGATAACTTCCATGAAAATGGACTTAGACACTCCCTATCGCAAACTCTAATGTTTGGTTTTGAATGGCCTTGGAGAGTTTCCTCTCCAACCTAATCCAAGGTCCTAGTCCTGAACTAGTTTGTGAGCCCTACAAACAAAAAGTCTAGTTGATTTTAAATTAGTGTTGCTTTTAAGGATTTTTCTTAAGTCAAGGGGTATGAGGGTGAAACTGATGATGTGTAAATATGAAAGAAAAGACGAATGAAAAAAGATGGAAACAAAAGACTTTTACTAAATGAAAAATTTCAACAACTTTTCACAAAGAAAGATTTCTTTTTCTTTTTTAATTTTTCCAAGATTTTATAAGGCAAACTTAAAGGAATTTCGCTCGACTATGAGCTACTTATGCTCTAAATGCACTGCAAAAACTTACGAAATGAAAAACTTCTCCCTAGCTAATGATGCATAAACACACTCTTCAAACAAAGAAGAAAATGAAAAGAGATTTTTTATTTATTTAAGTGCTAGTAAAGCAACAAAGGGAAAATACCGACAAGCACAAAACCAAGAAAATCAAATTTTGGCTTAAAGCGCAGATCGCAAAGAATCAGAGTAAAGACACACAATGGCAATAAAGAAAACAAAGACTCTTACGCTTGTCTAAAAACCATACTTTTTTTTTTATATATATTTTCTGTCAACTATCAACTGAGAAAAAGCAGGATAAGGGTAAGATGACCTAACCTACTGATTGTTCAACCCTAGACTCAAACACCTAAGAGGAATACTTCTCATCAAAGGAGGGGATGACTGCCCCACCCTAAACAAAAAGTAGCCTTTCCAACACGCTACTGCCATTAAAACAACACGTGTGAAAACGCGTGCTGAGCTGAAACAGGAAGCGTGTACACGCGGGCTGACCTTGTACAGACCGCGTGTATGTCTAAATTCTAAGACAAAAATGAAAACAGGTAGTCCAGACTAGGAAGAGGCCTCTGGTATTGATAAACAGGGTCCCTTGAAGGATTGGATGCTCTTTCTAATAGAAAATAAAAGTAATGCAAGGAATAACAAGGTGAAAAAAGAAATCTGTAATAGGACTGTGAACCAGCAAGACTCAGACAGGATTCCAGAAAACCCCCTGAGAATGTATAATTCTGATAGGGAAGAGGAGGACTCCCTCTAAAGTTCTATGAAATCCTACACGCTACTGCTATCTCTACAACTAGCATTCACACACGGGCTGTAAGAGGATAGGGCATGGGTACACGCGTGAAGGCCTTCTGTAGGCCACGTGTACCTCTGTGTGTCCCGAAAACTACCGTCAAGAAAAAGTCAGGGAAAACTGGTATGAAGAACCAGGCTCCCTGCTAGCTCAGACCTTTACAGAAAAAGACAGGCAAAGAAAAACAGAAAACCTAATCTTTAAACTACCCAAAAACTCAAATAAATCTAGAAACCCTAAAGAGTATTCTCCCTAGTACGGTCGCCAATTTTGTTGTTGGGAAAAATACCCTACAGACTAGCAAACTAGGGTCAGACTTGCATGCAGATTTTGACCGAAAATAAATTAATTTTTACCTATGACCCAAGACTTAAACCCCTCTTTCAATACATGCGAGGAAAAGGACTACTAACCTTGTTACCGGTGTTCGATGTAGATCCTTCGTTGTGCTTTGACCACTTGCTTGCGCTGCTCCTTCCACAGATGACCTGCAATCAAGACAAATAACAACTATGCATTCATGCTACTTCTCTATTAAAGGGTTAGAAATCAAGCATAAATTAACCAAACCATAGATACTTCATGCATTGGGATGGGAAAAGTATACTTTTTATTGCTTGAAAAATGAATCAAATTAAAATCAAAGATGAGACCGGCCACCGCTCCTTGAACCTGATCCTGGGCTCCTCTTTTTTTTTCCTCCAACTTCTTTGCGTTAAATCTCCTTTGGCATGAGGAAAGGCTAAAGGGTTGGGACAATGGATTATGTAAATGGGTAGATTTTCTTCGCTATATTTTTTCCTCTTCCAAATGGTACCCCTACCCCTTCTTTTATAGGCTAGAAGGAGCTAGGGTTTTGGATGAACCCTCGGCCATGCATGGCCGAGATTTTCAGTTAACTGACCCATAGCTTTTTGTTCCGTCAACAACTTTCCTTTTTTCGTGCTTTGTTAGGTACACGCGGGCTGTAGTGGTTTAGCCAGCGTTCACACGCATGTAGTAATGGGTTAGGGCGCATGGGCCTTGATACAAGAGGATTTTCAAAGAGTTGTTCAACAGAGTTTTGGAAAAGAAGGGATATGAGTTGGCCTGATGCCAGGTAAGCATGTGTGGTGCAATTTAGGGTTATAACACTTCTTTGTAAGATGCATATACACTTGTTTCTCCACTACAGCTTGTGTATATTGGGATTTGTGCCAAAAAATACAAAATGAGGTCAGGTTTCCATGTCACAACAAATGATCTCTGATCTTTGGCCTTCCATATACTGGAAACATTCCGACTCGGCCCTTCAGTTGCATTCTGGAGGCTATAAGAGCACAATTTCGAGCTATGGAAAAAGAGAGAGAAAGCATTCAACTTTGAGAGCAAAGTTACTCTGGAGAAATTGCTTCATATTGAGTCTGCATCCCTTTGTCCCTCATGTCTGAACATAGTGTTCATCCCCCAAGCTCTTCCCTTGTTTTCAAGAGCATCTCATTATATCTTTGCTATTATCTTGCCTTTGGTGGAGGATTGAAGTGGTGGAGACCCAGTTGGAAGGAACTTGGTTTCTTGGTTTCGAACTATGCTGACATGGAAGTCTGTAACGTTGATACTTCTGTTGATCATTTATTAATAGAAATACTCCTTTCCCATCCTATCGATATCTTGCAAATATATGATTATTATCCATGGGAATGTTTGTAATGTTTATTAATGGATTGTGATATCTGATGTGCTAACTCATTTTATATACTGTCACTATATACTTGCATCGCTTGTTTGTTGAGAACTTCTTGCAGGTGTAAAGCTTTGGGTCAAAGTGCTCAACGGTGGAATGACATCAAACGATTGGATTGAGGTAGGCTTCTTCCTCGTATTGCACATTAGTTTATATAACACATGTTGGAATAGAGTTGATTTTTTCAGTCATACCCATCTGTTTTGGTTTACCCTTGGCCATAGAGAGTTTTTTCCTTGTAACGGAATTGGCGACTCCACTGGGGATAGATCTTCCTTCTAAGGGTTGAAGTATTTTTCCTTCTTACATTACTCTTTTGCCTTTGTATTTCTTGTCGTATCATAGTTGGACAGAGTATTTTCACTCTCGGTCTGAGTTTTTAGCCTTTTAACCTTGCCTAGCCTTGTTTTAAGAGATATACGCCCTTTTTTCCCTGATAGTTGTGTGTATACGCTTACTATCCCACTACAAGAGGCATATATACACCCTTTTTTCCCTGATAGTTGTGTCTATACGCTTACTATCCCACTACAAGAGGCGTATATACGCCCTTTTCTCTTGAACAGGAGCATATACCACTTCCCCCTTGCTTATTTTCTTGGTTTAGTGACTGTTGGGTAGGTTTTGAGGATCAGTGAGCCTTCTTAGGTCTCTGTGGTACCCATTGAGATTATCTGGGATGACAGGAAACCGTTTTGGAGTTGAATTTTTGGGCGGAATATTTCTCTTTGTTTTTTGTTTTTTATTTGTCCTTGGTAGTTGATTTGTCTTCTTAGCTACTTGGTATTTTGCTCGAGTGACTGATTTTATACACAGTAGAATTTATATATCAAGTCGCTTATCAGTCCATGCATTTTCTTTTTAAATACATTGAAAATACAAAAAATAGACATTTTGCATTGGTTGGTATTTTTGTCTGTGAACCTTTATCATTAGCTTAGCACATTTAGTGAAAGATTGCATTTTACTTCTGAGTTGCAGAGTTGAAATTGAAAATTGCATTGTTTTATTAGCATATCATTCATCAAAAAGTTAAAGTTAGGCTTTGCATTATATCTATTTTTATTTTTATGCAAAGTCATAACACCATGAGTTTCATTTCCATACCTTTTTGAGTAATCACGGCCAATAAAATTTATGCTTTAAACTAAAATTGATTAGTCATGATTTTATTTTTTAGGGTGCACAAACTAGCCTAGGATTTAGTGCCTTGGAATAAGATTTTGTGAGTAAACTTCTCCAAGGCAATTAAATCAACATATGTGTCTGAGACAGGGAGTTGAGAAATCCATTGTATAATTGGTAATATCAGGAAGCTCCACTCACACCGAAGTTAAGCACAAGGTCGCGCGAAGTTTGTTAAAGGGATAACCCCTAGATACTCACCTAGCGTCAGATATATTTCTGTGGATTTATTAGTATTTGGGGATCTTGCTAGTATCCATACCTCTGTGAAAGGCGATACTTTCAAGGTTTCGGGCTTTGCTACCCTACCCATACAGTAATCCATACTTATGACTGTTTGCTTGTGCATCGGGTATACAGTGGTTGATTAGTTGCTTGACTTAGGTTTCTCATAAGTTACTTGCAGGGGTTATTCTGCTTGTACCCTGAGTCAGATAGGGGTCGGACAACACACAACCTTTATGGAGGATTACCTCTTCGAGGGGATCTGACCAACTGGATGTTAAGCCTACGAGGGCCCTTATAACTGATTTTGTTACCTCCAAACTTTAGAAGGGAGTCTTAGGTCCCTCTTAGACGAGACATACCTTCTTTAGAGAGGGAGGCCATTCAGCCACTTTAGCCCGTTTTCATGCATATTTGTCGTTTGAATTTTTGGTATGCTCTTTGACTATTAGCTGACCATAGGATTTTGTGTTGAGCCTTTGTTATCATGGATAGTGGAGTTCCTTTTTCTCCCTCATTTACTACTACCCCCCTCATGATGTTCATGGGGGGAAATATGTCCTCTTCTTATAATGGTATGCAAAATTATAATACTCAATCAACACCTTGGGTATCTAATCATTTTTCTCATGGTATGTCTGATATGTCATCGCACTTTCCATCCTCTGTCTCACCTGCTTATGAAAATACAAGTTTTGGGTCCAGGGGCATGATGCCTCCTTCTTATCCCTCTTCATTTGGAGGGGGTCATATCCTTCAAACACCTCTTATGGTAGGAGGTTGGAATCTTCCTTCCTACGAATCCACTATGCAAGAATTAAGTGCCCAATTAAGCAATCATTCTACTTATCACACTCTGTCCACTTATCCTTCTTCCACTATGTCAGTTCCTACGAACACTTTTCCCATGGCGAACCTCCATCTGTCCTCCGGTGTTTCATCCGAGGGGAGTTATTTTTATAGTATGGGCAACCCCCATCATGAATTTACTTCGCCTGAGGGAAACATATATCCTCACATGGGAAACCCTTGTCATGTCGCTTTCCCTTCACAATCGAATTCCTCAGTGTCTATGCCCTTACAACCCTTTATGAATCAGTATGCAGTAGGATACTATCCTGCTGAACAAGGACAAGGTGTAAACCAAGATCCTTCTTGGCCCGCAATTTCTTAGAACCAATCTTTCCTTGGACCTTGGTATCAAATGCCACAATTCATAACTGACGCAAGTCCAGTCACTGCATGTCATAATGGCATTATATCACCAACCTCTGCTAGTCATGTTGGAGATTGTTTGACAACCTCTGCAAGTCATGTTGAAAACCCGCAACCAGCCGCTGCAAGTCATGCTGGGGGAACTTGTCTAGTCACTGCTAGTCACACTGCACATACATCTCCAACCTTTGCTAGTCATGTTGGGGATTCCTCACCAACCTCTACTAGTCATGTTGGGGATTCATCACCAACCTCTGCTAGTCATGTTCGGGATTAATCACCAACCTCTATTAGTCATGTTGGGGATTCATCACCAACCTCTGCTAGTCATGTTGGATATTTTCTACTAGCCTCTACAAGTCATGTTGGGAGCATGTCACCAGCCACTACAAGTCATGTTGGGGGAATTCATATGATTGAGAAGCCTAGACGTCTCAGACGTAAGCCTAGATTCCTTTGCAGGACTTGCGAAGGAAGTCACCTTACTCGTTTATGTCCTGTTACTGCTGGGATACCAGAAGCGTGGGGCTCACCTAAGCGCCCTTTGGGTTCTGATGCATCTATGGTTTCACAACACTCTGTTCCTTCTTTGGTTGATACAACAACCATGTTGATGCAATCTTCGACTGACACCTCTTTTCATTTAGGGGTTGATACATCCTTTGACCTTGTTGTCTCACATCCCGTTCAACCTATGGTCATGTCAATGCAATTTTCAATCGACACATCTCCTATGTTTGGGGGTGATGTGCCTCTTGACCTTGTTGTCTCGCATATTTTTCAGCCAATGGTTGTGTCGATGCAATCTTGGACTGACAACACTCATGTTTTTTGGGGTGATACACCTCTTGACCTTGTTGTCTCGCATCCTATTCAACCAATGGTTGAGTAAATGGTCATATCGATGCAATCTTCGATCGACCCCACTCTTATCTTAGAGAGTGACAAGTCTAAGGAAGTGATCGTGCCAATGAAATTCTTGGTTGATCTCGCTCTTCTGGTTCTGGTTCTATACCTTCTATGCCATCTCCTTAGCATTTCTAGTACTTCACCTTTTGAAAAAGAGATATTTTTACTCTTCTTGAGTTCTCTCCGTCCAATTCTTGACGAGGTTCCCTTTTATTGGGGTGGTCTCATGGGGTATCCAATGCCTTCGCCTATGTCTTTTCCAGGAAGAGACATTATTCAATATATCGCGAAGACTGTGTACTCCATTAGCACTTTCTCCTCCTCGACTTGGAGAGATTTGAGCTTTCCCAAGCTTTTGTCAGTGATTCGCAGGATACTAACTTTCGGCAGAAGGCCAGGTCGGGAACCTTGGCCTCCCCTTTACATGTTGATTAGACAAAAAAATGAGTCTTAGTTAAGCTCTTTTCCAAATGATTACTAAAAATTGAAAAGATCATCGAGCGATTTGTCCCTTTCACACTTGTTAAAATTGGATTTGAAAGATCATGAGTCTTAGTTAAGCTCTTTTCCGACTCGCTATCAAAAATGGAAAAGATCACCGAGTGAACTTGTCTTCTTCACACCCATAAATTGGATTTCAAAAAACATCTATTTGGCACAAGTTTACCACTTTTTCACACCAAGTAGACTAAAAGATATAAAAAAGGACATTTTTTGGTGTTAAATTGTGATTGCATATCATGCCCTTGCTTGCAGTATTGAGCCTTTAGTTGGTTCTCGTTTTGCGTTATAAACAATGGACCAAGTAGTTTGCATCCTCAACCAAGTAGATCCTTGTCTATATCCTTCATAATTTGACACCCTATACCCTGGAGGGAACATCACCCTGAGTATCCATCTCTAGCATGCATTTCCTTGCTTTGAGCATAGGTACGTTCCACTGCTGGAACTATTTTTTCTTACTTGCGACACTTGTTCCCTCCTCTATATCATAGCATTCACTTGTTATGAAAAAAATAAAAAAAGATGGGTGGGAAGGGAGTACTATATTGTAATTGGTAGTAGTCTTGTCGCCTTTGAACAGAGAACAAAGTTATTAAGTCCTTACGTCATCATAATTTTGGGTTTAGCATGGCCTTAGGAAGCTGATCTCATGACAAAATTTTCTCTACCGATTGGTTAATATTCCAGCCTCTATTGTAACACACCCACTACCTAAACCAAATTTTTCCGGTCCTCTGTCGGACCCGAGCTCCATGGAGATCCAACGTAAACTGGCTCTTTCTCTTTTCTTCCCCATCCTCAGGTGATCGTGGGTCATGGTCGTGGTTCAGTTTGAATGTAGAGCCTATTTGTGTTTCGCGCTTCGGTGCTGTAGTAATGTCCAAACATTAGACTCTGCAACCACCATACCCTGACAGGGCTAGTGACCGGCCAATGGGGTCGACTCCCTACTGGTTCAACAATTGGCCAATAGGAACAAATCTCAACAGGAGTATAGAACCGCCAATGAGAACAAGCCCCGTCGCGCGTTTGGGTGTAATACAGGTGGCGAGAGGGAAACACAAAATGGTGGTCGTCATGACAGGGAGGGGTCCCACTTCACACGCCACACTATTCCAGACCCCCCCCCTCGTTAAAGGTAGAATGGAAAGGGGGGTCTGGAATCCACTGGGAAGCCGTTGATCACGGTGAGTAAATCTCGACCGTTCAAGAGTTGTGCATCCAATTCCAGACCCCCCCCTACCGCTAAAGGCAGAACAGTAAGGGGGCTCCGGAATGGAACCTCAATCGTAGATCTAGACAGGTGGACTCTGGCCATCCAGATATGCCCGCCGCTTATCTTAAAGCAAATTCACGTCCTGGCTTAAGTTGACATCTCACCTCCACATCTAATGGTCCTTACAGACCCGGAGATCCTCCGAAAGAATCTCTTCCGTCCATCAGGGTTTTGACACTCGTGATGTCCCAACAATTTGGTTCACCGATCCCCGAATCTTGATATGCTCCTCTGCTGCCTTAGCCTCCTGGGCTAAGTCGTTAATCCACGTGACCTCTATCTCGCAATACCGCAGCCTTGCCCCTCATCGGGGTTTCGGGGTTTTCAATGCCAAAGTGCATATGTCCACGGAATTCCTGATTCCGTGAATCCCGACTCTCCGGTTTGTTGACAGTTGGCCCCTCACGGTGGCACTATCCTCCTTCTCTGATGTGTGGACAGCTAGCCCCCACTCATCGGGATTTTGCGTTTCGTGATTCCAAAGGGCACCGATAACTTGTCACCGGGATCTTCGATATCCCGATGAGACAAACTCCGATGGACGGCCTCCTCGTCGGGACTTTCCCCGATGGCCTGGATCTCTACCACGCGTCCCCATAAGCGGACGATCCTGATCCAATCTCATGCTTTCGTGAATTCTGGTGCTACGGAAGTCTTGCCTTCCAAAACCTCGATATGTCAATGGGCTCACGATCTCGCCATGTGTCCTCACAAACAGGCGGCTCTGATCTCGTCGGGATTTTGAGACTTATAGTGTCCCGATTCCCTCGACCTCAGGATCTCCAATATCCTGATGGCCAACATCCTGAGTCTCTCTGAATCTCTGACACCTGTCCGATCTGATGGCTGACGGGAATCGGACCAAGATCTAATGGTATAGCTCCATTCTTCCTGTGCACACTCCAGAGACTAAACTCCGAGCATCTTAACCCGATCCAACGGTCGATGAGATATTTGATGAGATAAAACGGCTCAGATGGTCCCACCTTGTGCATTCCTCCACAACTTAGTGGATGCGGAAAGATCAATGGTCCAAATGTTCTCCTTGGTTTTGGAATCTACGATCCCGATTTCCTCGTTGTTCACGCAGATAGAGGGACAAAGGGTGAGGTATGTAAAGCCCTCGTTACTTCCATCAATCTAACGGTCGTGAATGCCTATGGGTCACCCGACGAAATCTCATTCGTCGATTTGTTACATATCCCTACACTGCTACCTTGAAACCTTAAGAGGGTCATTCCTCCTCGTACAGGGTTAATAAGACTTGTGCGTTCAAGTCCTTTTTCTGGGTTCTTGGTGAACCTTTCTAAGGAGGTAAATCTTTGTGAAGAGATCTATATCGGGGCATTTCCGGAGGTAGATACGGGTAAACCGCTTCCTGAGAATGGGTTGGAAGCCTAACTTAGTTCGACCCATGCCAAATTAAATTCATGTATCAACAAAAGCCATGCGTGGTCTTTCTGTTATAAGCATATATCTAACATTACTTGTCAAAACACTACACAGACATTCTTATACTGTAATTGTTCACCATTTCATAGTTTATGAGCATATATGTCAGCATATGAATTTCAAGATGCAATTTGAACAAAACACTTATCAGAAATAACTTTAGAAGTGGGAGCAACTGCTCAGAGGGGTGCTCGTTTCCACCCAACCGTAGGCGTAGCGACTCCCAGCGGATTTACCACTAGCCACCCCCGAGCTGAGACTGTGTCTCTCTATCTTCCAGTGACCAGGAGTGAAGGTTACAATCCTTCCTCTCTGATATCACTCACTCTGCGTAATGCCAAAGTTCCCCTCGCGTCTGCCCTCCTAATCGCTTCTACCATACGCCTTATCCTCTCGCGAGGTTGCATGTGGCATGATTACCCTCGCGCCGATCAGGCCTAATGGCTCTACGGATGGGTGGTTCACCATCCCATCCCTCATCAAGCCATCCGCCTACGAGCCTGCGAGGCATTCAATTTCAGGGCCAGCGAGCCGCTTTTGGTTCTCCGGGCCAGTGGAGTCCAAATACGGTATTTAATTCTCTATGGAAGTTAATGCCACCTTTTCAGGTGCCTTCCACCGCCATCGTAGTCTTTTTTTCTACACATCCCCTCATCAACAGTCCTACAATAAATTCAGAATGTTATTCACATTCATTGACCTCTTCCTCAAGCTCCATTTACATCACATTTTCACATTTATGAGTTTTCCATAGTTCTTGGCCAGTCCAGTTATATTTACAAGTTGGGGGAAACAGGGTGTTACAATTCCCTCCCCCTTAAAAAGGAACATCATCCTCGATGTTATTATCTACTAGCATGAATTGCATATATAGAAGTAAACAAAATCAGATATGCCAGTTTCATGGCATCTTCCATCTCCCATGTAGCATCATCTGGGCCAAAATGTTTCCACTGCACCTTGACCTGTGCAATGGTTTTGTTCTGGAGCCGGGTTTCCTTTCTGTCCAATATGCATTGGGGTTCTGGTAGAAATTCTCCCTCCAGTTCCACCTGGATCACAGACCAGTCAATTATATGATTAGCATCATGTACATATTTATTCAATAATGAAACATGGAAAACATTATGTGCTTTTACTGTGGGAGGAAGTGCTAGCCGATAGGCTACAGGTCCCACTCTGTCTAGAACCTCAAAGGGTCCATAATACCGGGGTGCCAGTTTGGCACAGGTTCCCATTTTGAGGGAACTCCTTTTGGGGTTGATTATGAGATATACATGGTCTCCCATTTTGAACTCTCTTGGAGTTCTCTTTTTATCAGCATAACTTTTCTGTCGGTTCTGAGCGACCTTCAGATTTTGTTTTATCTGAGTCACTTGCTGTTACATTTCTTTCAACATATCGGGTCCAATAGAAATCCTATTTACAGGTTCATTCCAACTGACTGGAGTATTACATGGCCTACCATAGAGGACCTCGAAGGGACTCATCTTTAAGGATGCTTGGTAGCCGTTGTTGTAGGCAAATTATACCAAAGGAAGGTAGTCTTCCCATTTCCTGGGTTGATGCATCACATGCATCCTTAACATATCCTCCAATATTTAATTCACTCTTTCTGTCTGTTCGTCGGTTTGAGGGTGATAGGCGGTACTAAACAACAATTTGGTCTCTAAACCCGCCATCAGTGATTTCCAGAATTTGGAAGAGAATTTTGTGTCTCTGTCAGATATTATCTCTCTCGGCATGTCATGCAATCGGAACACCTCTTTCATGAATACCTGTGCGATATCTATCGCCTTGTAGGTTGATTTGACGGGGAGGAAATGAGCAAACTTGCTCAGTTTATCCACCACCACCATAATGGCATCATTCTGTTTGGTTGAAGTTGGTAATCCGGTGATAAAATCCATGGCAATGGTTTCCCATTTCCATTCTGGGATGGGTAAAGGGTGTAGTAGTCCGGCGGGGTGTTGATGTTCTGCTTTAACCTGTTGGCATTCTATGCATTGGACCAAATATTTGGCTATGTCCTTCCTCAATCCAGGCCAATAAAATTGTTTCCGGGTGGCAGTAATCATTTTCTAGTATCCTGGGTGACCAGTGTAGGGTCTTTTGTGTAATTCATCCATGATGAACCTCTTCAAGTCATCACAATTGGGGATGTACAGTCTATCTCTGTAAGTGAGAAGGTGTTATAACCCTAAATTGCACCACACCTGCTTACCTGGCATCAGGCCAACTCATATCCATTCCTTGCCAAAGCCATGCTGAATAACCTCTTGAAAATCCTCTTAAATCAAGTAAAACGTGCCCTAACCTACTATTGCACGCGTTGGAATGCTGGCAGGCCTACTACTGCACGCGTTGAAATATGGGATGGCCTACTGCAGCCCACATTTACCTAACAAAGCACAAAAACAGGAAAGTTTCCGACGGGACGAAAATCTTTGGGTCAGTTAACTGGAACTCCCAGCCATGCATGGCCGAGAGTTCGTCCAAAACCCTAGCTCCTTCTAGCCTATAAAAGAAGGGGTAGGGGTACTATTTGGAGGAGGAAAAAGATAGCAAAGAAAATCTTCCCAATTGCCGAATCCATTTGTCCCAACCCTTTAGCCTTTCCTCAAGCCTAAGAAGAATTCAAGCAAAGCAGTTGGAGGACAAAGAAGAGGAGGAGCCTAGGATCAGGATCGAGGAACGGTGGCCGATCTCTATCATTATTGTAAGTTGATTCATCTTGAGATTAATAAAGAATACTTTTCCCGTCCCAATGCGTGATTTTTATATGTTTTATTCGATTTATGATTAATCTCTAACCCTTAGGTAGAAAAATAGCATGCATGCGTAGTGTTTTGTCGTGATTGCAGGATTGTCTTTGGAAGGAGCAGCGAAAGCAAGAGGATAAAGCGCAACGGAGGATCTACATCAAACATCGATAGAAAAAGGTTAGTAGGTATTTTCCATGCTTGTGTGTGAAAAAGGGGTTTGAGTATTGGGGTGATAGGTTGAAGGTGTTTTCTTTAAGGTCATGATCTGCGTACAAGTTCAGCCCTAGATTGTTAGTCCGTAGGGTATTATTTCCCAACAACAGAATTGGCAACTCCACTAGTGATATTACTCTTAGGGTTTCCAGATTTAAGTGAGGTTTTTTAGGTATATTAAAGGAGTAGATTCCCTGTTTCTTTGTTTGTTTGTTTTCTGTTAGGTCAGAGCTAGCAGGGAACCTGGTTCTTAATACCATTTTTTCCTTGACTGTGGATTGACATTTATTCTCGGGACACACAGAGGTACACGCGGCCTGCAGAAGGCCTGCACGTGTGTAACCCGCGCCCTAACCTTCTACAGCCCGCGTTTGAACGCTTGCTGCAAAGGTTTCAGTAGCATGTAGGACTCAGAAAGCTTGAGAGGCAATCTCCTCTTCCCTGTCAGAATTTTACATTCTCAGGGGGCTTTCTGGATCCTATCTAGGGTCTTGCTGGTTCACTGTCTTGCTTTCAGTATGCTTTACTGTGTTTGTTATCTTTTGCATTCATTTTCCTTTTCTGTTAAAATAGAAGCATCCAAGCCTTTAAGAGGCCCTGGTTGTCAATACCAGAGGCCTTTTTCAAGACTGGGATGCATGTGTTTAGTTTTGTCTTAGCTTTTATACAGACCCGCGGCCTGTTCAAGTTTAGCCCGCGGGTACTCGCGCGCTGTTATATCTCAGGACGCGTTTGCACGCATGCAGTTTCAGTGACATTCGTGGGCTTGATTGGTTGCTTTTCAACCTGGGTGGGGCAGTCATCCCCTCCTATGGTGAGAAGTGTTCCTCTCAAGGGTTTTGAGTCTAGGGTGCACAGTCAGTAAGTTAGGGCCTCTTATCCTTAGCCTGTGTTTTTATTAGTTGATGTTTTGATAGAAAAGACAAAAGAATCATTTGTTTTATGGTTTTTAGACAAGTGTTAGAATCGGTGCTTTATTGATTTCTTTTTCGCGTCTTTGCTCTGATTCTTTGCGATCTATGCTTTAAGCCAGAATTTCATTTTTTGTTTTCTTGGTTTTGGGCTTGTTGGCATTTTCCCTTTGTTGCGTCTTTTTTGCAATTAAATAAAAAAAATTCTCTTGTTTCATTTTCTTCTTGGTTTGAAGATTGTGTTGTTGCATCAGTAGCTAGGAAGAAGTATTTTTTCATAAGTTTTTGCATGAAATCTTAGAAAATTCCAAAAGAAAAAGAAGTCTTTCTTGTTGAAAAGTTGCTGGTTTTTGCATTATTTGTAAAAGTTTTTGTTTCCTATCATTTCTTGTTCATTTTTCTTTGAGTCTTTACACACCATCAGTTTCACCTTCATACCTTGTGACGTAAAAAAGCCCATTAAAAGCAACGATAATTAAAAACTATTAGACTTTTTGTTTGTAGGGTTCATACACTAGCTCAGGACTAGGGCCTTGGAATAGGTTGGAGAGTAAATTCTCCAAGGCCACTCAAACCAAACATTGGAGTCTGTCAATAGGGAGTGTAGAATTCTAGTTGCGTGAAAGTTATCTGGGACCCCCCTCTAACACAGGGGCTAAACACGAGGTCGTGTAAGGAAAGGTAGCGGAGATAACCCCTCCAAAGCTGGACCGAGCGTAGTGGAGAACACATATCGAGGATTTGTTAAGGGATTTCATCGTTTGCATTTTCCACGGGGCTTCGTGGGTCTCGAATCCGTTTGAGGTCCTCAGTTGTCTTCCGGACCATTTTCTCTCGATACCCTTGACAGGTTTCGGGCTTGATACCCTGCTCATTGTGGTCTACCCGACTATCAACTGTACCCGCCTGGTGACTGTTCGCATGCTGGAAAACTAGTTGCAATATTTCCCAGGGACATACATAGGTGACTGCGGGGGTATACCGCGGTACCTAGGACAGACATCGGGCCACGCTTTGCAGAGTATACCTGGAGGGTGCTTCCGTATTCGAGTTGCACTTGCACCGATAAGTTGCTCTAGTGTTGGTTGTTGTAACTGTTCTTCAAAATAGTTAGCGTTTGCTTGTATTATCTCTTAGGGGCTTCTTTTAGTGTGTGTTACTGTTTGTTCATGTAGAATACATTAGCATGTCATGGATATTCTCACACAGTGGAGGATTCAGAGCTCCGCCGGTCACGAAGGCTTCTGGGCCTGCCGCCGATTATACTGGAGCCACCCCCGCGACCATTGAGGCGGAAGTTAGACCAACAAGGGTCTTTTGAAGCAACCGGGTTACCAGCCATTGAGGCCGAACAACTCCCGGAGGAATCAACCACCAATCTTGGATTGGTTGAAACCTCAAACACTGATACTTGGCCACAAGTGATTTTGCCAATTCAATTTTACGAACGCCTGTCAGTGCCTCACACAGCTATGGCAACAAACGTTGTTACTTCCTCTGGGAATTCTTCCATTCCCATCACTGTTGCTACCACAGGAGAAGCTTCTCCTAACTTTCCTCTATCGGCGGTCTGGGCCACCATGGTCTCGGCTGAAACTACGTTGCACAGTGGACCGAACCCATCTATCGCGGCGGCCACACCCCCCTTCACACCTAGTGTGACCGGCCCTCCGTTTTCATACGGTATGCCTAGTTCAGGTACAAGTCCTGCACTCACTCACTCCACTTTACAGACTTTGGGTCTGGGGGCCATGGTTTCTACAAAGTCCGTCAAACATGATGAATGCCCAACATCCTATGTCCTTTATGGGGAATTAGCCAATGATGTCTCCTCAGATGAAAAACCCTTATGCTGGTTAGGGCCATGGTTTCTACCAGAACCCGGGCCAGCAGCCAAACGTTTCCTCGCAATCTGGTGCCAGTCAAACTCCAGGACCCTTTTATCCAGGCTATCAGTAGCAACCAAAACTACCATTCTTGGTGACGTTACACTTGCCAGATTTGACATGGTTGTTAAATGATCCTATCTGTCACGATCTGCGTTGGCCTCCTATGCCAACGAAGTTGCCTTCGGACATTCCAAAGTTTGAGGCCAAGCCTAACGAAGATCCAGGTGATCACGTGACTACTTTCCACCTTTGGTGTTCATCTAACTCACTGAAAGATGACTCCGTCCAGTTGTGATTGTTTCAACGCACTCTTATTGGGAGTGCCGCAAAATGGTACATAGAGATTGATCGTTCACGATACTCTACTTTTGGCAAACTGGCGATGGCCTTCCTTAACCATTTCCAGTTACCTGTGAGATACGACGCCGGCGCAGAGTTGCTAGCCAATTTTGAGAAGATGACAGTGGACCATATCTCTGATCATATCCGAGAGTGGCGATGCTGAAAGAGTCTAATCAAAGTACTAGTTCCACCAGCATTCCTGCTTGAGTGGTTCCTTAAGTCTTTAGTACCGCAATTATCCAAAGACGTCGCAACTTCTAGGGTTTTCTCTGAAGAAGATGCCATCATGAGAGCTCAATAGTTTGAGCTTATATATTCTCAGTCTAGTTTACTGTACAACATCCTTCCGGATGCACCACGATTGATACTGGATAAAACCAGACAAAGAGTCGGACCACATGCCGACGGTATCGTTGGTTCGGCACAAACTAAGCCCGCTGAGCAATTGACAAAGAAATTGCAACAGTTATCTATACAACACTCAACGGCCAGCCAAACTACTGCTTTGGCTTCTCCTCCTACCCAAACCTTGGAGGTACACTCCGTACAGACGACTAACCCAAAGGCCACCCAACAGCCGGAAGGGAAGAAAAAACAATGCAAGAAGGGTAAAGGGGATAAGAAACCCACTGATAATGCTGGTGAGGGCACCACAGAAAAGAGGAAGGCAAGGTATCCATGCAACTTATGTGTGGAAGACCACCTGACCCATCTATGTCCTTGACTTACGGAGGCCCAGAAGTTTGTCACACAACAACAACAAGCCGTGTTGACTAATCTGTTTCAGCATGGGCAAAATTTAACTCAAGCCTCTACAAGTGCCAAAGGGGGCAGCCAAGAAACCTGCCCTCCCCCAAACAATTCCTCTTCCGCGAACGTATATATGGTGAAAAGTGATGCTTTAATAACGACTAGAGTGCATGACTATAGTAAACCAAGCGCCTCTGAGAAGGGAAAAGAAGCCGAGATCCCATCTCTTCCTCTACAGATCGAGAAGACGTTGGGTGAAACAATGACACGCATTCCAAAAGGTGCATTCAAGAGAGCTTCTCACAATCCAAATGCAAGGGCCACCCAGAACTACTCTGTGGTGGAAGATTTATCCCAAACCCCTTGTGCTATGTCCACTTTGGAGGTCCTCCAAAGTTGCCCTGCTCAGAGGAAAGCCTTGTTGACTGCTTTAGGCTCTACTGAGACTTGTAACCTGGGTACCATCATGTTAGATACGACTGACTTAAAACCTTGTTTTCCTTACCACGTCGCGTTTCAGATAGTAGTGGCTCATCCCACGAAAACCTTTACATGGAATATCTTCCGCACAGTGGTAGACGAGGGCGCTTCAACTTGCGTTATGTCGTTAGCATGCTGGAAAGCCATTGGTCATCTTGAGTTGTCTCCATCACCTACTCTCCTCACTGCGCTCGATGGTCGTTCTTTCCGACCACATGGCATCATTCCTTCTTTCCCTGTGCAGTTAGGGGGGAAGACCATGTGCGTCGAAGTAGAGGTAGTCGATGCCCCCATCGACTACAATATCTTGTTAGGTCATAGTTGGACTTATGCTATGCAAGCGGTGGTCGCTACAGTTTTCCAAGTCTTATTGTTTCCGCATGAAGGCCGAATAGTGACCATTGATCAGTTGTCCTTCTCTCGACCTAACCCAGCCTTGGGGGCATCCACAGTTCCCATGATATATAATCCTCAAGCCAGTGTCGTTAACATAGGAGTTGGTTTGTGTCTATCTTTGATGGGTGCTTTCGATTACCCACCTCCTCATGGCGATGTCAAGTTTATATCGACTCACCACAAGGCTGAGATTTTTCACATTTCGTCGTTCCGCACGACTTACTTTCAGGATCCGTGGATTCTTCCTTCCCCATCAACCACGATGGATGATACAGGGAACGCTGGCATTTCCATGCCCTTGTCGGTCGCTAAAGTAGCATACACTTTAGTCCAACCAACTTCAGCTACTCCTGATCCGACTCCCGCACAGGAGTTGGATCCACTTCTTGAGCCTATCTGGGCTCAGGGTTCTCTTGCTACCATCGATTCGTTAGACTTAGTATTGCCTTCTGAAGAAGCTGTAATCGAAGCACTGACGAGTCTGGACAGACCTTGGGAGGATCTTCATCACAGATCATATTTCCTCCCAGAGTTAAGCCGAATCGAGGTCGGAGAATTCACTATCACCATGACGGGAGATCAGCCATGTCCCATTAACCTCTTAGCTACACAGGAGATTTATGCTGAGGGGAATATGGTGAATATCGCTGCCACTATACCTATCAACATCTCCCAAAACCCTGGCATCATGGAGAATGTCTTCGTCGGAGCGGATTGCTCCCACGAAGAGATTCATATTTACACGGATCTTTTCAAAGAATTTCGCGACGTTTTTTCTTGGTCTTATGAGGAAATGCTAGGCATAGATCCAAAAATAGTTGAACATGAGATCACTACATATCCTGATGCTAAGCTTGTTCAACAGAAACTTCGTCCATTTAATCCTAGGAAAGCAGCAGCCATCAACGCTGAGGTTGAGAAATTGCTCAAGGCAGGGTTCATTTACCCAATTCATTTGACTTAGTGGGTGTCAAACCCTGTACCGGTCAATAAAAAACAAGGCATGATTCGGGTATGTACTGATTTTCATGATTTGAATAAGGCATGTCCAAAATATTATCCAACCCCATTCATCGATCAGATCATTGATGAGTGCACCGGCTGTGAAGCCTTTTCGTTCATGGATGGTTTTTCGGGCTATAACCAAATCCAAATCAAACCTGAGGACCAACATAAAATGACATTCATTTGTCCGTGGGGTACATTCGCCTATCGTAAGATGCCTTTTGGTCTCAAGAATGTTGGAGCCACTTTCCAGCGGGCTATGTCTTTTGCGTTTCATGACCTCAAACATATAGTCCAGGCCTATCTAGATGATTTAGCATCACGCTCTCGCAAGCGAAAGGATCATCCTATGCACCTCCGACTAATCTTCGAACGTTGTCGCTACTTTAGGATTCGCTTGAATCCCAACAAGTGCAGCTTTTGCGTTACGTCAGGACGTTTGTTAGGTTTCATTGTTTCAACAACAGGGATCATGGTAGATCCTCTTAAGGTGGAGGCAATAGTCCAGTTGCCCCCCTCACGCACAATCTTGCAACTGCAGAGTCTTCAAGGCAAGGCGAACTTCTTACAACACTTCATCGCCAACTATGCCGAAATCACCAAGGGCTTTATGCGTTTACTGAAGAAAGATGTTCACTTTTTCTGGGACGAAGCCGCTCAATGCTCTTTCGACACATTAAAACACGCTCTTACAACTGCACCTCTGCTACAGCCACCGAATTATAACAAGGATTTCCTATTATATATGGCTGCCGCAGAGTCAACCATAGGCATGGTTTTAGTTCAGGAAGATGATTTGTTTTCTGAATACGTAATATATTACCTGAGCTGAGGCCTCGTAGGACCAGAACTGAATTATACCCATCTAGAAAAACTTGCATTGGCAGCAGTTCATGCTGTTCAATGGTTCCATCACTATGTTCTGTTTCGCAAGACCACCGTCGTTGCTGTCGTGAATCCATTCTAGTACATGTTGACACGATGAGTTATCGGCAGAAAAATTAGTAGATGAATGGTCATCCTCCAATAATTTGACTTAGACTTCGTTTCAGCAAAGTCCAAGAAGTCATTGGTCTTCGCAGAGCTTATTTCGGAACTTCCGGTCGAGTCAGGTGACGTTGTGCCTGAGGAATCGCCTATCCGGGGGGATATGTTTTTGATCGAATGGTCAGACCCATGGTACGAAGATATACTGATCTATCTCCAAACTTTGAAGTTCCCCACCTCTGCTTCTCATGATGAGCATCGGCGGATATGCCACCAGGCCAAGAACTATCTCATACTCAATGATACGTTGTATCGGAGCGGTGTAGACTGTATCTTGCGTCGATGTCTCACTCATGAGGAGGCCGTCATAGTGCTCAACGATTTTCATACAGGAGCTTGTGGCGGTCACTTATCTGGGTTGGAAACAACCCAAAATATTTTACGAGCAGGTTACTTTTGGCCCACACTTATGAAAGATTGTATCGAGTCGGTCAAGAAGTGCCATCCGTGCCAAATCTTCTTGCGGAAGATGAGGGCACATCCAGCTCCTATGTTTCCTGTAATCACAGTTGGTCCCTTCACCAAGTGGGGGATTGATTACACTACTTGCAACCCCCCGTCAGCAAGGGGGCACCGCTATATCATCGTTGTTGTCGACTACTTCACTAAGTGGGTCGAAGCTATGCTGACGTTCAAAGATGATGGAGAGACTGCAGCTCTCTTCTTATTTAACCAGATTATAGCATGGTTCGACGTCCCGAAAGAGATTGTCACTGACCATGGAAGTCACTTTCAGAACCAAATGATGTCTGAGTTAACATCAAAGCTTGGGTTACGACAAGAACATTCCTCACCTTACTATCCCCAAACCAATGGGCAGGTGGAAGCTGTTAACAAAACTCTCAAGACGATGCTACAGGGAACTATCAACTCAGCCAAGTCAAATTGGCATTTGATGTTATACTTGGCATTATGGGCTTACCGAACCTCAGTTAAGATTGCAACCGGTTTCTCACCTTTCCAACTTGTTTACGGGCTGGAGGCAGTCTTGCCCATCGAATGTCAAAATTCCATCCCTAAAATTGGCAGTACAGTTATTGCCAGACACTTCTCCACTTGAAGAACGGTTAGTACACCTTGAGAAACTTGATGATCAGCGTCTCGATGCAACCCTGGCCAACGAGGCTCATAAACATAAGGTCAAGTGTCAATATGATCGGTTCGTTCATCCTCGGGTTTTCTCTGAGGGCGACCTTGTCCTAGTTTATGACCAAGATAAGGACCCCCTGGGGGAAGGAAAGTTTAAACCCATATGGTTTGGACCCTTCATTATTAAGGAGGTTTTAAAAAAGGGCGCTTATCATTTGGTCGATTTTGAAGGGAATTCTTTGGCGGAGCCTAGATATGGGCTCTACCTCAAGAAGTATTACTAATAGCATGGTCACTGTGGGTAACTTTTTGTAATATATGTATAGTCTTTGCACTATTACTTTTTTACATTTCTTTTGAAAAACGTGTTATGGACGTGTCATTAATGTTATCTTTCGTCAATATGGCAGATGTCAAGTGAGTCTGAGGTGTTAGTTGGGTATGCGGACAGTGCTAGTAGACACACGTGGAGGCTTGCCTCCGCAGCTTGGGTAATCTTTACACCGCAGGGTCAGTTTTTATCTTCCGGAGGGATATGCTTAGGTGACACCACAAATAATGTTGCAGAGTATAGTGCAGTTATTGAGTTGCTTCGTGACGCTTTGTCATTGGGTATCTCTTGTCTCCGGGTCTATCTAGACACTCAACTGGTTGTGTCATAGCTAAATAGAATATACCGAGTCCACGATCCGACTTTACACCGACGATTCCTTAGGGTACGTCTCTTGGAATGCAACTTTGATTATATTACATATTTTCATGTTCCTAGGAGTCTAAATCAAATCACTGATACTCTAGCTAATCACATTTTAGATTGGAATCTCTCTCACACATAAAAAGATCATGATTATACACATGTAAATACATTTTTGTACACATAATCCATAAGACACAAAAAAGAAATAAAAAAACCATATATAAACATGATAAAATCCTTAGAGTACATAGATGGGCGCAAGCGCCTCAAAAAGTGGGAACCATAACGAGTCACCGGGGCTTATGCCCTCAAAAAACAGATACATATCAGTGCTCGTGGCACATTAAAGTCTACAAGTCTGTTCAGGGCCTATGGGCCCTGTTATACTCAAATACAGCCTGACCCAAATGCCTAAACAATTGGACCCATGTCCAAGGTACCCCCACAATATGAGTCTGCAAGGAGGGCGGCAAGTCCTCTATCTCTACCATGGGAACTGTGCGAGTGAGCGCAGTGAAGTTACGCTCAATCCGCCTAAGAACCCTCTCGGCCTCTCCTGCTAGGAGGTTCCCTGCAACTGCTGCTCCCCCGACGACGGCAGCTGCGGCCTCTGGCCATGGGCGACGCCTGTTCCGTGCATAATCGGTAGGTCGCACGGGTCCCACATATGTACGCAATACAATGTTCACCCATCAAAATCTCTGTTATACAAAAACATGATATATATATCAAAAAGACATAAAAATTACATATGCAAACAAAAAAAAACTGTACAGGAGGAGACTTACCCATCTCCCCTCGCTCCTCACCAGGAGGAACTGGTATCGCTGGATCTCTGGAAAAATTTATCCCTGCATATGGGTAATCCTCAATCGCTGGGATCTGTCGTGACAGCCAGGAAAAAAATTCATCATTGAAGGCCTCTGTGGTCCTCCCACCACCCTGTCGCGGTAGCAAAGCTGCCCATCTGCACACTGCGGGGAAAGTAGCCAGATGTCCTCGTACTGTCAGCCGAGGACTGAAACATGGAACTCTCTCAAAGAAAAATGAACATAGGATCGTCCCAAACCCGAAGTTCCTATGCGTCCGCTGTCTGCAAGATGTCAACTGACCTGTCATGCTTGCTAGTAATGTGGTACTCCAGTCAAAAATTTGTGCATTCATGCACTGAATTGCACAGTTCATGTGTGTGCGCGACGCCTGATGCACAGCCGCAGAGCCGGTAATCCGCCCGATGAGTGATAAAATGGTTTAGAGGGCAAGGTTGGTAATCCTACTCACGGGGAGGAAGATCTATGATCGGTCCCAGCCTCATAGTACTCCTCTATCAATTCCGAGACTTTGCTCGGCCCCATAGGAAAAGTTTGAAAGTTGACGGGTTCCCCTCTCCTCGAGAGGCCCGTCAAAAAGTAGATATCCTTTGTGGTGGGCACCAAGGATTGCCCCTCTATCATAAAGGCCTCTACATCTGGGTGCCAATAATAAACCAAGGCATTCAGTAGCCTGGGTTGAGCGCGCATAAACGGACACATAAATTTTTTTACCAAGCCACACTACATCAGCACGGCCATAACATTTGGATCTGTAGCCACTGCCTCATTGGCAGCCTCATGCTCCCTCTCTCTCCACTGAACATACATCCTGCCAAACACACAAAGAAAAAAAAAGGGGGAGTTTAGTCTTCTTTCAATCCAATTTCCACCGCGTGGGGGGTACCCGCGGGCTGTCGAGGCGACAGTCATGGGTACCCACATGCAGTTTTGGCTCTGCGCACGGGTACTCGCGGGCTGTCCCTGGACAGCCTGCGTTTTACTAGGGCCGACCTTTTGGAGGTCGATGACCACCCCCAAAACTAATTTGAATGTAATAAATTAAGTATTGAATTGCAATATTAGGGAGTTTGTACTTACTTGGTCCAAGCAGAAGTCCGTTTCGTCCACTGTAGTTCCCGGAATCACGATCTTTGGCAAAGGGGGTCTTTTGGCTCCAGAGTCAATTTGCAAATCAGCAATGGTGATAATGAGCTGCCAGCTTCTATTTATAGACTTTTTGGCCTCTTTTTGTCACTTTTTTGGGCCCCTTTATCAATTTCTTATACCAAAAACCATTTTGAGTGGTTCAAGAGTTATATGGGAGGGATTTGATCAGGTATTGGGACAATTTTCATTGAGTTTCAAAAAATAAAAAATATATATATGTTGACGGTCCATAAAAAATTATTTTTTTCAAAAATCAACTTGAGCATATAGGGTAGGATTTCATCCCCACTGTTGCATCTCGTTGCCTTTTGTTCTTACGATTTAGGATCGATCCCATCCGGTTGTGACACAGAACTGTTGTATCTTCTATAGAAGTGTCGCAACTTGATGGTAGAGCTTGCCAAAACATGGATGCCCTAGGTAGTTCCTAGTTGCATTATGGTGTCCATACCATTTCTAACAACACTGTAGGCTCGGGAGTCTGTATAGTATTTCCTGAATACGAGTTTGAGCCTCATTTGCATGGGTCTTTTTCACTCTTTGTCTTACCCTCTGGACTCCCAAAAGATAACGGTTCTCCTTTTAAGCCCTTTTCAGACCCTCTAAACATGAAAAGATTGTCGAGCGATCTTGTGATCTTTCACGCTCGTTAAATTGAAATTTGAAGTCACGTCTGTCCGGCGGTATTTTACCCCTTTTTCAGTCTGGATGGTCAACTGTACGAACAAAGGAATACTCTATTGAAATCCAGTTCTTTAGAAGAGTATCCTCAGGTAAGATTTTATTCCTTTTTCGGGCCTGAGGGACTAAATCTACGAAAAAGAGACCCCCCCAGAGTCCATAGTTAAGCTCTTTTCAGACTCCCTAAAATTGAAAAGATTGTCGAGTGACCTTATTCTTTCACACTCGTTAAAATGGTCCAGAAGAACATTCCTGACGGAGTCCATAGTTAAGATTTTTTCAGACTCCTTAAAATTGAAAAAATAGTCGAGTGATCTTGTCCTTGTCACACTCATTAAAATGGTTTTTGAATTGACGTCTAATCGGTGCTAGTTTATCCCTTTTTCGAACCGACTAGACTACTAACAAAAAAGGTACCCCAATGGAGTTTCCTTTTATGCTTTTTCAGACTCTCTAAACATGAAAAATCACCGAGCTTACCTTCTTTGGGCTCGTTAAACTTACATCGAAGGACGTTACCATTGTGTGTTCTATCAACCGCATTTGCATCCTTTACCCATCAGCTTAGTAACAGTTTGCCTTTGCGTCTTAACACCTTTGGCCACTGGAGGATTTTTCCCGAGTATCATTTCCTAGAACATCAGTCTTATCCTTGTTCCTTGAGCTTGTATGTTTGTTGTACTCGTTCCTCCATTGTAATGTAATATTCATTTATTCTTTTTCGAAAATCATCAAAAAGAACAAAAAAATCAAATATACACCAAAAAGAGGATGGGAAATGTATTTTCTTTATTGGCAGCATCATGAGTCACCCTTGGATAAAGCACATCTTTCCATTTGATTCATCAGACTATAGGATGTAGTACGACCTTAGGAATCTTTGCTCGCTATATTGAGTTGTGTCCTCCACCGTTTGGTTACTATTCCAAACATATGGAGATTTTGCGTTGCCTCCTACTTCGTAGACTTATGATTAACAGATATGCTGCCTAAGTCTGATCACTTTTCATGCTATTATCCAAGGGAAGTTTGACACTAATCCTGAGTCGTCCCCTCTGCAATATGTCTCTTGTCCGCATACCTGGCCATTATGAAGGTCCAATCAAGTCTTTGTTCGAAATCACTGAAGCCTTCAGTTCGATCATCAATATTATAAAGTCCATAACCGACGAGTCGTTGAAGACCTCTAGGTAGTGCAGTCGTACATTCATATTACACTCGTACCCGAGTTTTAGAAGATTTTGAAGTTGTTGCTCGAGCTCTGAAGTACAACCATCAGGCCAAATCAGCTTCTGGGAGATGGATACTTTATATGTATATCTTTCTGATTTCGAGATGTAGCTCCACTGTGTATTATTCGCAGCTACTCTTCATAGTTGTTTGACATGGATATACAGTGTATTTGATTGGTAGCCATGGTTCTATTTTATCCCAAGCATGGGTATACCCGCCTCGGTGAGAAATTTGATATTTTTTGGTAGACGGCACCTCCTGATTCCTGATTCCTGGGTTCACTCATTCAGCATATCAGTACCGATTGGTAAATAATTGGTAATGTATTTCGGCCATCAGATGCTCTTCTGACCTCACACATTAGGGGGCATCTGTTATAACCCTAAATTGCACCACACCTACTTACCTGGCATCAGGCCAACTCATATCCATTCCTTGCCAAAGCCATGCTGAATAACCTCTTGAAAATCCTCTTAAATCAAGTAAAACGCACCCTAACCTACTACTGCACGCGTTGGAACGCTGGTAGGCCTACTACTACACGCGTTGGAACGTGGGCTGGCCTACTACAGCCCGCGTTTACCTAACAAAGCACAAAAATAGGAAAGTTGCCAATGGGACGAAAAGATTTGGGTCAGTTAACTGGAACTCCCAGCCATGCATGGCCAAGAGTTCGTCCAAAACCCTAGCTCCTTCTAGCCTATAAAATAAGGGGTAGGGGTACTATTTGGAAGAGGAAAAAGATAGCAAAGAAACTCTGCCCAATTGTCGAATCCATTTGTCCCAACCCTTTAGCCTTTCCTCAAGCCTAAGAAGAATTCAAGCAAAGAAGTTGGAGGACAAAGAAGAGGAGGAGCCCAGGATCAGGATCGAGGAATGGTGGCCGATCTCTATCATTATTGTAAGTTGATTCATCTTGAGATTAATAAAGAATACTTTTCCCATCCCAATGCGTGAGTTTTATATGTTTGATTCGATTTATGCTTAATCTCTAACCCTTAGGTAGAAAAATAGCATGCATGCATAGTGTTTTGTCGTGATTGCAGGATTGTCTTTGGAAGGAGCAGCGAAAGCAAGAGGATAAAGCGCAACGGAGGATCTACATCAAACATCGATAGAAAAAGGTTAGTAGGTCTTTTCCATGCTTGTGTGTGAAAAAGGGGTTTGAGTATTGGGGTGATAGGTTGAAGGTGTTTTCTTTAAGGTCATGATCTACGTACAAGTTCAGCCCTAGCTTGTTAGTCCGTAGGGTATTATTTCCCAACAACAGCAGGCCTCCTTTGGTCGTCTTATAGCCTTCATATTTTTCTCCAGCAGGTTCTTGCTGTAGGTACAGGGTCACATTTCAGACGAAGGGATCTGTTTCTTGTGCCTCTCTGACTCTGTTCTTGACATATGTCTCGCAGGTACTCACCGCTGCCAGGTGAATTGTTCTCATGCTTCTGCTAAGGGCATCAGCCACCCTATTCTCTTTCCCTTTAATGTGTTTAATTTCAAAATCAAATTCACTAAGGAGGGACATCCATCTAGCTTGTTTAGTGTTGAGCTTGGGTTGATCAAACAAATACCGTAATCCACAGTGGTCTGTCATAAGCACAAACTTCCTTCCCAGGAGGTAATGCCTCCACATTTTTAAGGCATGTACTATGGCAGCTAGTTCCAGATCATGAGTCACATAGTTGACCTCGTGTTTATTCAATTTTTGGGATTCGTAATAGATCACCTTTCCTTCCTGCATTAGGACTCCCCCCAGCCCTTCCTTACAGGCGTCTGTGCATACGAGGAAGTCAGCTTCTGGGTCAGCGAATTTTAACACAGGTGCATGGGTTAGTAGATGTTTCAAGGTTTGAAATATTTCTCCGCATTGCTGTGTCCACAAAAATTTTGTTCCCTTCTTCTAGAGGGCAGTGATTGGACAACCAATCCTGGAGAAATATTTTATAAATCTTCTATAGTATCCCGCCAATCCCATAAAGGATCTGATGTCTGAGACATCCTTTGGGGTAGGCCATTCCATGATAGACCTGATCTTGTCAGGATCTA